>RJWT010041507.1:0-12301 GCA_004365215.1 Cuniculus paca
GTTTTGAAGAAAGGGAAGGATGTAGATATACAGTACAGAAGTGGCAAAGGTGGGAAAAGGACTTTACAGAAGAGGAAACAACAAGATTACTGTCTCAGAGCTGTGCTTACTCAAGATGACAGTTAGAAAAGGCACAGGGCCAGATGAATTTGCTAAGCCCTCCTGGGGTCAGGTCACACAGAGCAGATGATTGATTTAGATTTTATTCACTAAGCAATGTTTGAGCAGGAGAAAGATCAGCACTGTGTTGTAGCAGTAGTAGAATTGGTGGATATCATGCAGAGCAATTAGAGGCAGTGTGAAAATTAGGATCAAAATTAAGGTAATAGTGAGAATGGAGAAAAAATTTGATGGTGATGTGCCATGCTAGCAGTATTTCTGTGCATAATTCTCTAGCGGTTGTGTGCTTTTTGCATGAATACTTATAAATCTAAAGGTAGTTTGTATTTCTAAATTCAATATATGGAAATGCATGGTCCCATATCCTCTCCCCACGCTTACCATTCTTCCTTTGTTTTATAGGCTGCAGGAATTGAATTGCTGACACCTACTGAATCCCAGGGAATTTTAGTCCCCTATAAACCTTGCTGCTGAGTGTCAGTGTCCCTATACCAATGTTCTTTCTGTGTTGCTTAAAATAAATCCAAGGGCCCTTTACCTTTTAAGAGTTTTAAAGCTGTTAGTCTTTATAAGGAGGACTGCACTTTGGAATTAGCAAACAATAGAGGTGGGGAAGTTGAAAGCTTACAGAATTGACAGATTTTTCCACGCTGCTCAAGTACATAGTTCCAATTTATTTTTCCAATTAATTTCTTTGATCCTTTTATTTATACCAGTAGCATAAAGTGCAGTGCCTTCCTTTTGATGCAACCTGTTCTCCAACAGTTAATCACTAATTTTCCAGTAGCATTAGAGGTTAATCTTCCTGTGATTTTAGATATAAAGGAAACATGATTCTGATCAGTTCACTAAAATTGATGTTTCTTATTGCTGTGTGAAATTGCTGGATGGAAGCCTGGTTCGTGAAAAAAAAAAAAAAAAAAAAGGAAAAACATGGATAATACTTACTTACTACCGTGAGAATGCTTTTATTAATCCAGCTCCTTACTGAATCAGCAGTGATTAGTGTTTTTTTGGTTTTTGTTTCTGTTTTTGTTTTCGTTTTGAGGGCAGATGAATCTAGTTTCTTGTGGCCAAGTTCTTTCAAGGATGCTCTAAGTTGGGGCTTTTCAAACTACAGATCTTAACAATCAGCACGTTCAATTTATACACGCAGTCATATTGTAGTACGCAAGCCAGTGTCATGAGGACTGGTTGAGGCCATTCTGTAGAATCTTTTCACTAACAGACTTTAAATTCACTTCTTCAAGGTAAGATACCATTCTTTGGTCATTCAGAACACAAAGGATCTTAAATCTGTCTCTGAGGATAATGGACCTGTTGGCAGTGTACTTACTGGATATTTAGTTAGCAAAGGGAAATCTAACATGATTTTTCACACAGTCGGCAGGATCTTCTTCAAGGTTACTATTTTTACCCAAGTGGCAAAGTTTGCAACCTTATATTGCTAAAGAAGAACCTCCTCCCCACTTTTTTATGATACTAGGGATTGAAGCCAGGGTCTTTGCACTGAGTCACATATGCAGCTGTTTTTGTTTTTGTTTTTGTTTTTTTTTTGGAGGCAGGTTCTCACCTACTCACTAAGTTGTCCAGGCTGTATTTCTGCCTCAGCCTCTCAAAGTGCTGGGAATATAGGCATGCATCACCACACACAGCTAATAACCACTAATTTAATCTTTAAACCTCTTTCTAATTGGGCCTTATAAACACAGTGTTTTCTGGTCTGTAGTTTGACTTCCTTCTGAGACAACAGTACTACACAATTTGGGAAATACTACTAACATTATTACCACAGGCTGTGTAGCCCTCTTCCAAAATGTTTGAGATCAGAAGTGTTTCAGATTTCAAAGTTTTTCAAATTTTGTAACATTTATTTACATAGATTTTACCAGTTGAGCATCCCAAATAAAAAATTCCAAAATCTTAAATGTCCAAAATTCAAAACTTTTTGAGCATCATGTATGTTCTCAAAAAGTTTTGAATTTCAGATTTTAATATTAAGGATGATCAACTTTTAAGCCACCATCAATTCCAGAATGCATAGCATTAACAGTTATTGAATGTTTGCTTTGTGCCAGGCTAAGTATTTTATGTGCACTAAATTGTAGGAATAATATAACAATTAATTGAAGTGATAGTCTCATTCTACAGATGAAGAAAGTGGGACTTAATTTGCCTCAAAGCAGACAATTACTAAGCAGGTAGAAATAGACTCAAACCAACATTTGTCTGACTCTCCTAACTTCAGTATGTCCGAATGTTTGTTAATTGTCTTTAAATTTAGCTATCATAAAGCAGATTTCTGCCATGAAAAATCATCATTCAAATAATGACACTAAACAAGGTAATATCAGTAATAAGTCATGTGCCTATCCTATAACCCTGAAGATGATCTTGTGATTATATAAATTAAATGTTATGTAAAGGCAGGTGAAAAGCATATGAAAACTCTGTACTTTTGCTAAGTTTTCTTTAAATCTAATATTATTTTAAAATAAGAAGTTACTGAAATTATTTGGAGCAATGCAAGGAATATGACTAGTATTATTGTCCCATTAGGAGGGCAGAGCTGGTTCTAGTGATAATTCTTAACCTTAAGTCAGAAGAAGAATTAAGATAAAGAAATACTGTAACTTTGTTGGCATGAAGACTTGCCATTTTGGATCTATGACATTGTAGTTAAAATATACAAATTCATGGCCTGACTTAATATCCTCCCCCTCTGAATTTTTAAAAGAAGAACTTCTAGAACTTATATTAGTAGACCCAGGCTGAAATAGAAGGACTCTTGTTCCCACAGAGAAGGCTTTGTCTTCCCCTGTGTCCTTCGAAATAAAATTAAATCAGCATGACTTTTTCCATCTTGGATGGTTTTTCCATAGCAAGAAATATGTTTTCTGGAGGGTGGAGAGAAACACAGGATAGTTCAGCTTTTTTCTCCCTAAATATAATTTCCACTCAAAATATCTAAGTTGTCAATCCTAGAAAGAAATTCGAAATTGAACTTTTTCTAGATTTTCTATAAAATGGTGCTTTAACCATAATTATTGTAATAGTATATAGAATTGGTTTAAAAATCATGAATTCCATTATAGATTTTGTAGAAAATACATGAGTCTGTCAGGATATTTCATGTCTTTCAATAATTTTGATTTTATTTTTTATTTATTTATTTTTGTCTTTTTGAGACAGGGTCTCGCTATGCAGGTCAGGTTGGCCTTGAGCTCACTTTGTAGCCCAGGCTGGTCTCAAACTTGCGACGATCCTCCTGCCTCAGCCTCCTGACTGCTGGGATTACAGGCATGCACCACCACACCCAGCTTAATAATTTTGGTTTTTAAAAACTGATATCTAAAAACATAAAACATATTAGTGGAATACCATGTGATATTTCAATACATATGTACATTGTATTTAAATCAGGTTAAAGTATCTTTTTTCAAATACTTATTATTTCTTTGTGGTAAAAACATTCAAAATCTTTTCCTCTAACTTTTTGAAATATGCAGTACATACTTGTTATTTGTAGTCATATTGCTATGCAATAACTCACCGCTACTCCTTATTCCTATCTCTTACTTAGTACTCAATGATCGACCCTGCCTCATTTCTTCCCTCTACTTTTCTTAATCTCTGATAACTTCCATTTTACTCTCAGCTTTCATGAGGTCATTTTTTCTCTTTTAATATTTTTTAATATTTTTTCTCTTTTAATATTCTCTTTTAATATTCCACCTAAGAGTGATATCATCCTGTGCTTATTTTTCTGTGCCTGGCTTATTTCATTTAACATAGTGATCACCATTGTCACAAATGACAGAATTTCATTCTTTTTTGTGGCTGAATAGTTTTCTACTGTGTATATTTTTAAATCCATTTATTACTTGATAGGTGGCTTGCATTTCTTGGTTATTGTAAGTAGGCTGCAATGAACATGAGAGTGCAAGTGTCTCTTCAGCATGCCAGTTTTATTTGCTTTGGATACACAACCAGTAGTGGGCTTACTGGATTATGTGTTCTATTTTTAATTTTCTGAGAATCTTCCATACTCTTTTTTCCATAATGACTGTACTAATACACATTCCCACCAGCAATGTGCAAGGGTTCCCTTTTCTCCACTGGCTTTTTTCAAGCTTTGTCTTGTGTTTATTAGTTCAGTGAGTTCCCAGGAAATGCTAATTACTAATATCTGTAAAGATATTTATAATCAATAGTACTCTTTTATTCTAATTTGATTCTAACAACAATTTGGAGAGGTAGATAGGGTGATCATCCACCAAACTATGAATGAGAATAATCAAAAAGATTACATGATAAGCCCAAGCTTGAATGACTACTATCAGACGAGAAGTCAGTTCAAAGTCCTCCAATAGCATATTCCATGTTGTTTCACTACATTTAACTCTTGGCATCCAATGCTGGCTTAGTATGGGCTCCTTTGCTCTAGAATCAGGAGTTCTTACTCTGAGAGGTGAACACAACTGAAATGTATTGATGAATGAGTGTATTTTTTATGAAGTTCTATAACATAGCTTCTTAAAGATACTCTCAAGCTTAAGGTTCATTCTAAATATTTCACAGAAAGTGTTTAGACATGTTTTTCCTGTTGCCAAAAATTATAGTGAAAATGCAGTTTGTATTGTCAGTAACAAAACCACTCTCTTGTCTTCTGCCGATTTCCAACACATACAGTATGACCATTTCATTAATTATTCTTTTGATGATCATGAACTGATTGTTAGGAGTTTAGCAATTGGATAAAATGTCTGCAAAACAGATATTACAGATATTTGAAAAGAAAATTTTTTGTAAAGAAATATATTAACTTCCTTTACTGACCTATAAGAAACTATAGTCCAGGAGAGGCACAGAGCGAACAGAAAGATATTAACCCTAATGAACACTGTTAACTTGTTACACTTGATGCTTTACACATGTGATCTCTCTTACTTCTCTGACCAACTCATTCATCATTCTCTTAAAAGGCTAAGTTACTTAGCAACATGGCATAACTAATCAATGGCAGAATTTAGGTGTAAGCCAAGATCTCTCTGGCTCCAAGATTCTTCCCACTGTACCCAGAAATAGAGTGGCCAAGATTAGATATGGCAGCATAAGCGTCTTAACTTTAAATGTAAGGCTTGGTGTGGGTGAGCATGCTTTATCAACCTAGGTGCAAGCCTGGGAGATGTAAGTCTAGGCATCAGATTTGGGCCAAGGAAGTAAACAGTGCATGGGAAGCATTGAAATAATGCGAGTACACAGAATCATTTGAAAGGAAAAGAAAAAAATTAGGATATTGTAACTCTCACACTGAGTCCATAGTTTGAGAGGTCAGAACACCTAACATGCTGCACTTTAGATGGTAGGCAGTTTGGCATGTGGGAGGTCTGAAAGCAAGTGTCATGGACCTAGTCTTTGGGGCGGGAACTGGGAAGGTCTGGCATCTGGGACCAGGAGCCACACATTGAGAAACTTAAGAATAATTGAATTTAGTCATTGAGAAAACAGGGGACTAAGGTAAAAGGAATTGGCAACAAATGGGGTTTGATCACAGAAGGGATAATCAAACTGGAATTGATTGCCTTAACTACCCTTTCTTAGGTCAGGATTCATATCAGTGGTTCAGCACTAAACCTGGAGGTGGAAATTAACCTTACCAGTCAGGGATAGGGATGTGGCGATAGGGTGAAATAAGTGCAGTAACATTTTCCCAGTGAATCTCATATAGTGATTCTTCACTTGTGGTCTGTAATCCAGCAATATCAGCATAACCTAGGGACTGATTAGAAAGAAAATTCCTATTGAATCGAAAGTTCTGCAGTAAGGCGTAACAATCAGTGTTACAGGAAGCCCTCCAGATGATTCTGGTGCTAAAGTTTTAGGACCCCTGATCTAGTGGGTAATATGTTGTCCCCAAAACAGTACGTTGTCCCCATACGAAGTTAACTTACATTCAATTAGCTTATCCAGCCTCTGTTCTTTGTTGATATGATGATTACATATGCTAAGGAGGCCTGTTTGAAGGGTTATAACAGTAAGTAAATCTATTAATAAAGAATAACCAAAATAGATTTTTCTTTGAAGGGTAGTACTTTTTTTCTTTTCCTGTCAGCTTTTCTATGTCCTACTTAAAAGAACAAACTTAAGGGATCTCTGTCTTTTAACACTGATTGGCCCATCATGGGCTAGTCATTAAATGTCTCATTTTGCTCATCTAGAAAGAATAGCCTACCTACAATATTCTGAGAGGTGAATTTAAATATGGCATAAAGTGTCAGGATTCAGGGCATGGAAATATTAAATGGGCTAACATGAAAGCAAATATTGCATTTAGAAGTCATCGTGAGTTAAAGACGTGCACATAGATTTTGGAACCATATTAAGCAATCATTAAATTGTGATTTTGCATGCCTATCATGTGCTAGGCACTGGGAATACATCAGTGTAGAAAATACATAAACACCTCTGATTTCATAGAGCTGTCATTCTAGATGGGAAGAGGTAATAAACAAGATAATAAATGATAAATAGTAAGAAAAATTATAAGTTTAGACAGTGTGGCTAGCTAGGGCCTGTTGAGCATATGACATTTGAATAAAGAACAGAAAGACACAGGGAGTATTCATGTGAAGTCCCTGTGAAGTGTGTGGCTGACAGAGGAAACAGCAAGTCCAGAGTCCTTGCTGTAGGAACGTGCCTTATATTTTTGAGCAGTAGCAAAGTCAGTGTGGCTGAAGTGGTGAAAATTGAGAGCAGATGTTAGAGGAATAATATATAAAGCAAAATATATACACAAATATTCAAAATACAGTTCTTTCAACTTATCTATGTTTAAAAATTTTTCATATAAAGACCTTGGGGGAAAATAAAGTTGTAATAATTTTGATAGTGTGGTGGTGGCTCCGAGATAGGCAAATATGAGAGAGAGAGAGAAAGAGAAACAATCTATGTGTATAAAGACATTTGATATGTGGCAGAGGTTATACTAAAGCTTGGAGACAAAGGGCTAGACCTATCAATTAGTAGTACTAGGGCTTTGATTATAATGAAGAAAATGAGGTTGCATCTCTAACTTAATGTCATACACAAGAATAAATTTAAATGTAAAAAAAAATTTAATGGTAAAATGTAAAACGTTTAGGAAGGCATCTTAGTGACGTTGAGGTAGGAAGGAATTTCTTTAGCAATATATAGTAACAATGCTCATGTAGTTTTTACTTTGCCAGACACTGTTCTGCGTACATACTTCATGCTTATGAACTAAGTTGATCTTTACAACAAACTCATGAGATAGGGTCTCCATTTTATGAAAGGGAAAGGTGGAGCATAAAGAGGTAATTTAATGTGGTCAGATGACTATAAAGTGAGAAAGTCAGGGCTTGAATCCAAGTACTCTAGCTCCAGAATTTGTGTTCTTGTAAAAAACGTATTTTAGCTGATATGAAAAGGTAAAAATTGTACTTGTTAATGGAATATCTTAAAATGTTTTGATCATGCATGTATCATGTAAACTTTACATTATGTTAAATTTATCTCCTTAAACATTAATCATTTCTATATGATAAAAACTTTCTTCTAGTTTTTGAAATGTGCATAGTACATAGTTTTTATCTCAGTTCATGTTCTTCAAAATATAAAATTAAGAAAGGACAATATTGATAAATTCTACTGTATAAAAATTAAGAACACTGTTTATCAAAAACCTTTTTTATGAAAATGAGATAACAAGCCACAAACTGGGTAAAAATAATTGTAACATATGAAAATGACAAAGAATTACTTTTCCAAAAAAAAAGAATTCCTACAAATTATTATTAACAATAGTTGAGTAAACTCTTTCTAGAAGAGGGAACTCAAATGACCAATAAATGTGAAACCATGCTTTATCACTTTAATAAGCAGAAGAATGCAATTTAAAACCATGATATGCTACTCTTTCAAGCTGCTTGACAGGCAAAAATTTAAAAGCTGATGATGTCAAGTGTTGGTGAGTGGACACAGAGTGAAGTGACCACTATTACACTGCTGATGGGGGTGTAGCTTTTTCCCACCACTTTGGAAAACAGTTAAGCATTGCCTTATAAAGTTGATCATGCACAAAACTTGTTACCAGCAGTTCTGTTTCTTGGTATAAATTGTCCTCATGAGTACCAGAAGACATGTACCGAAGGGTCATAATAGCATTATTCACAGTAGTCCAAAAAAGAAAACAATGTTTACAAGAATGAGTAGTGTTAAAAGTTACTCAATAAAATATAATAGTGAAAAATGAATGAGTACAACTACAAAATTTACCCCAAATGAAATCTCAAAAACATAAGGCTATATTGAGTAAATTTTGAAAAGCAAGCCAAAGAAAACTAGATCCTCATTTTCATAAATTCAATTTGAGCGTCCCTAATTTGAAAATTCAAAATACTTCAAAATTCAAAACTCATAATGCTCAAAAAGTTTCAAATTTCAGCTTAGGAATTGGAAAAGTCTATGCAAATATTCCAAAATCTGAAATCCATTCTGTGAAATCTAAAGTACTTCTGGTCCCAAGCATTTCAGATATTTTGCCTTAAAGTTTGTGAGCAGACAAAACTGTGTGGTACATTACTTAATAATATATTGACAATGGTAAAATTCTTAAGGAGTTAAAGAATAATTAACATAAATCTTAGATGGAGAGGACTGTACAAGGGTTTTCAATTGTCTTGATTGTGGGTATTAGAGTATTAGATATTTTCATCTTTAAATGTACCTACTTCTGCATGAATGATAAACTTAAATTTTAAAATTGAAGATTATCAATCATGTTATTAGAGAAAAGGAAACAAAGTTTTTCAAGGAAACCTGGCTGGAATAGGAGTATTTACAAATAGTACTAGATATAGTAGAAAACTAGAGCTCTCAAGTCTTAGAAATGTACTTAAAAAGCAATGTCTTATTTCTTTGGCAAATATATTTTTTAAAAATTCTCATTTATCACAAAAAGTATTTAAATGACTATCGAGGAGATTAACATAGAACGTTTCTTCTTCAAGTGTGGCAAATTATTAAATTAAGCTAATTGAATTCTGCTTTGCTTTTGCTAGGTACATTGAGGTAATCTGTACTATAAAAAGAAAGAAAATACTCTATTAGGAGACAAAAGACCTTCTTTCTATCTATCATTGGCTATATGTCTTTAATTCTGAGTCAATTCAGGATGTTGAAGTATTAATAGTTTATCATATCTGGTGCTCCTATAGCATTATGCATTTGGAGTACATTTAAATATTTAAATCAGTTAATCTTCACAATCTTCTCAAACAGATTATTCTCATTTTTCAAACGTGGAAATTTAACTGGGTGAAAAGTGATAAACCTGAAACTTAGGAATGTTAGAACAGTTGTGAGGACTACATTAAGTAGTTCATGAATATTTTGTTTGTACTTTATTTATAACCTGTAGTAAGAATTCAGTAAGTGTTAATATTACCTTCTGATCAGTCCATTTACCACCTATAGGGCCTATAGGGTTTAGAACTTGGGTATAAAGCTCTTGATTTTCAGCATTGCCATTACTGACAACCTAGGTTAGGCAGGTTTTTGTTTGCCTTAGTAAACAAATACCCTAGAAAACTATCCCCTCACTCCCACCCCATCAGTGTAGTCATTTCTGTGAGAAAAATGAGTTCTAAATCCTAGGCCCTACTAGTTAATTTTTAGAACACAAAAATCAGGTATTAATAATTGTACTTTGATTAAGCAAATCTTTTATAATAGTTACAAAAGAATTCAAATGTTAACATATTTAAGAAGTAACTTCTTTAGATGATTCTTGGTTCTCATGTTTGCCTTTATGTTTTCTTTTTTCAAAATGACTTGGAAATGCAGAAATTTCTATCAAAATAATAGAGTAATTGAATGGGTTTGAAATTTTTTGTAGCTGTATTTCTTCTGTTAAAAAGAATAGTGAAGGAAATAAAAAATAACTTTCTTAGTTGAATTAAATTAGCCTTCCTGAGTTATGACTGTGGAAATGTGATATTTGCTTTTTTTGCTTTTAAGTTTTACTTTTAACTTTAAAAATAAATTTTTAAATTTGATTTTGGTAAGATCAGATGTCAGAAAATATTTTTATACTTAGTATCCTCTGAGTATTAAGAATTCTTTCTGAATATGGATTTGCTCTAAACATATTTCAGACTACTTGTCCTCAAAAATACCAGGAATGTTTAGCATAATAGCCCAATGTTTCCAACAATAAAGCTGTCCTTTTTTCCTCCAGAAAAGGAGCTTTGCTGATTGCATA
Organism: Cuniculus paca; assembly: GCA_004365215.1. NCBI lineage: Eukaryota > Metazoa > Chordata > Mammalia > Rodentia > Cuniculidae > Cuniculus > Cuniculus paca. Next base: position 10,406 of record RJWT010041507.1, read on the forward strand.
ATGGTCTTTTACATGACTGCAGAAAGACAGAATAGAAAATCTTTTGCCAGAATGTCCAATTATGGAATTTCTTTCATAGCAAGACAAAGAAAAACTATTTCTTTTACTACCTTTACAAAATCATGACCCAAACATGAAAGGAAAAGTTAATATTTTTCATCTTATTTATTTTCTCATGTAAAACTTTTTGCTAGTTTATCAAAAACATGCACTAATAAAAATTTTGAAAAATGTTTTTTAGTGAGAAAACCTTTTTCTGGTTACTTCCTAAAATGTATTTTTAATATATTGAGAGAACTTATACTCAGAAATTTTCTGTTAGTTTCAGACTCTATTTTAATTGTTTCAGTGTCCTCAAACTAAATCGTTTTTAGTTATTAGAAAAGAAGAAGAAAGTTGATATACTTAATTACCTATTTTTTTCTGTTTCTTGTTCTCTCCATGACAGACTGCCTACATGTAAGATGAGGTTGAAGAAGGAAGGAAATCAAGGTTTCTGAAAGACCATTAGCATGTCAGTTCTCCTTAGTAGAATTGTTTTTTTAATTACTCTGTGATTGAGTGAAAATTGATAAGGGTTTGCATATCTAATAAATCTTTTTTAAATTTTATTTTAAGGAGGATAAACCAGAATAAAACCAATCAAAACAAACCAGTGTAAGTTATACAGGACTTCAAAACATTACAAAATCAACAATAGTTACCATAATGCCTTTTGATGTCAAAATAGCTGCAGATAACTTTGGACACAGTAAAAATCAAACAGAACAGAGTAGGATAGAAACAATTTTTAAAAACAAGACAATGAATACAATTAAGGACTTTAAAACAAGCCAACAGTAAATCCAAAATTACTACCATAATATATCTTGCTGTCTTTGAAATAGCTGCTCCTGCCATCAGATTTAACATTAACGAAACAAAAGAGAGTAAAATCCAACCCAACAAAACAATGGAAACGATATAGGACTTCAAAACAAGATCATAGAGAATCAACAATGGCTACCACCCTCAGAAGCAGATTCCCCACCTAGATGCCACACTGCACACCGCTATCCTCTGAACAGACGATCAGACCACCGGCCCTAGATGATGGACAGTGTTTGATAACAAAAGCATGCACCAAGACATTGGACAATTTAGAAAAAAATTAAATCATTAGGTAGTTGATATGAAAGCACGTTTGGTCCAGCTGTCTTTGATCTTATCTAATTCAGGACTTTGCATATCCTTTCCCTTCTCAATCTTAAAATTTCCTTTCCAAACACTGTTTCTACTAAATGATTATAAAGTGTTCTCTTTTCCTAGCCATGTGTTTGGTCCAAACTAGTAATTAATCCTTATTTTCTTGCTATATTTTCAGATTTTTCAAAATAACAGAGACTTTCTTGTCTTTGCCTACTGGAAAAATCTAACCTATTATTCTCCTTACAATTTTCAGAATAAATGAACGAAGATCTAAGAATATTGTCATTATCTTCACAGTGGCTTTCACTTTTGAGGATGTGTGCTGGACGGTGTGCTAAGAACCCTTTGTATGGAATCTTTAATTATCATAATGTTTTACCAGTGAAAATATTGAGGCCATGAGAGAATAAGTACTTTCTGCCAACTAGTCACTAGCAGAACTAGACTAAGAAGCAAGCTCTCTGTCTCCTCAGCCTGTGTTTTTTTCCATGAACTCTGATAGTTTCCTTCCTGAATTCCACCCTTCCCATCTAATCAATATGATTATAAAATAATGGAAATTTTGAATATTCTCTACCCACTCATCTTAAACAGAAAAAACTCCTTAAAAAGATAATTTGGTGTGTGTGTTTATGATATAAATATGTACTGCTTTGATTTGACTGGTCTTAATCTGTTTTCTATTGTTTGATTCAAACATGTGAGAAG
>RJWT010041508.1:0-12308 GCA_004365215.1 Cuniculus paca
AGGGAAGGAAGCAGAAAATTGTTTTGATAGAGAAAAAGGGAAAGATGGGATTCTCTTGTTAGTAATAAATGCCAATCTGAACAATGAAACTTACTTATGAATGAGAAAAATAATTCTTTGGAGCTCTTGTTGAATTTTTCTAACTGCAAACACAAATACTCTATTACTGTAGTTAAACTGTACATTTCCATTTACTATTTTAAAATATGAATAGTGGTCACATCTGAAGTTTCTTCTTACTTCTGTGTTATGTTTCTATGGTATACCAGTGATATTTGGCAAAAAAAGTTAATTTTATTTGCATAAAATACATAAAATAGTAAATATTCTATACTCAATGGCAAAATATAGTTATTGTTCTAAAATCTCTATGGAATTCATTTTGAAGTGACAATAGCTTAAAGTTGTCATCTTTGTTAATACATCATAATTGCTAGTAGAGCTTGTTAAAAAATACAATTGCCCTAGTTCTTTCCACTTCTGTAGGATCAAAACCTATGGGTGAGAGAAATCTGGTCATGCATTTCTGAGAAGAAAACAGGAAATCTCATTACAGATCCATTACCTTCATCTGTGAACTAGGACTCAACCCCTTAATTCCATTCAGTGACTTTATGCTCAACTGATGGGTAGGAAAGTAGTCATTAGTCAGGTAAAATGAAGGGTAAATGAAAAATACATAAAGAATAGAATTTCTTAGGGTGACTACTGAACGCAGTGTAATCCAGATTTGAAGTATCTATTAAATGAAGACAATAGGTTAAAAAAGGATTTACTAGGCTTATTTCAAATTTATCTTGCTTTTTCATATTTCTAACTGCTAAGGAGTGATTTCTTAGAGGATTACCTCCATTAAAACCCACTCTCTTATCCTTTTTGCCAGAAATTCTTTCCAAAGCCTATAAAAGCTAATTTCACTTCTTAAGAAGCTAGTTAATCAAATGGATGTTCAAGTTCATTTGCCTGGTGTCCTTTGCTCACAGTTGACACTGAAATAAGGGCTTATAGCATATGCATGTGAGCTATTAACCATGTCTTCTAACCATTTATCTTCTTTTTTCCCTAGACTTAAAGGCTAAAATTCTGTTAGCCTGCCACTTTATTTTATTCACCATGTTAATTTGAATAGCATCCCTATTATATTAATACAATGAATCGTCTCCATAATTGACTGTGAACACTATCACTTTGCACCCTTCCTGAGTTATTAATTTCAATGTATTCACTGTATTTTTGAAGGTAGCTACACAATAAATAAGGCAACACAAAGAGGCTTTAACCTATCCCCAAAGCATTCAGCAAGGAAATAAAGCCAGTGGTGTATTAACTTAAAAATGGAACAATCTTATCTTGTAAAAAGAATACAAAAGGTAGTTCTGTAAGTAAGGACAATCATGCTTGAGGTTGTAAACTATACTTGAGAATATAAAGAGAAGCCTAGAAGCATGTGTTAAATTTTGTTTCCTGTCCTTGGAGAAAATTCTCAACTCCATGGACATTTAAAAGAAGCAGAAAACAAAAGCAAGAAAGTGGATTCAGTCATCTGGGTCTTTCCTCATATGGCCTATACTGAAAAAACACAAACCTCACAATAACAATAATAGTACTGGCATTTCATGACACTTTAAAAAGGGTTTTATATACATGGAAGTGAAAATTAATCAAATGCTTAAATCATTACTGTTAAATACTCAATAATATCTTATGAATTAAACATTAGAAAACCAGGTAGAAAATATAGCAATGTTCATCAGAAGAGTAACACGAGAGTTTCTTGAACTAAAAATAAATTCAATTTAAATTAAATATCTACAGGATCATGTAAGAATGGTATTTGGATAATACATGATTTATCCTCAGTTTTTCAAAGAATGCCCTAGACATCATCTACAAATCTTAGACAAACCTAGATTAAAGGACTTCCAACTGGCTTATGAGGTCTTTTTATTGTGAGTTCTGTCTCCTTAGGGTGGAAACTGAGCAGTCTTAATCAAAATACCTAAAACCTGAAATATTTCTCTTTTAAAAAAAAAAAAACCGTTTCACTATGAAGTTCAGGCTGGCCTTGAACTCACTATGTAGTCCAGGTTGGCCTCCAGTTTACAACGATCATCCTGTCTCAGCCTCCTGAGTGCTAGGATTACAGGCAGATGCCATCATGCCCAGTCTGAAATGTTTCAAAGCTTCAAAAATTTTGAGTGCTTAGCTGATGCCACAAAGCTCTATTTAATGCACATTAAAATATTGAACAAAGTTAGCTTTAATCTATTTGTATAAATATATGAAACACAAATTAATTTCATGTTTAGATTTGAGTCCCATGCCTAGGTCATGTATAGGTATATGTATATTATGTATATGCATGGAAATATTTTAAAACACTTCCAGTCCCAAGTATTTTGGACAAGGAACACTCAATTTCTCTGAGTGGGCAAAAGATATGAAGAAATTCATGTTCCATGTGAATGCTCACCAAAGGGTGACCTCAGCAGAGAGTGTCAGAGTTTAACAACCAAGGGGATAGTTTGACCTATTCTGTAAATATCAGTCAACCACTTTTCCCTGGCCATTCTTGTCATGGCCCAATGGGCTCAGGATCGAATTGGTTATGGTGACAGTAATGGAACTTATTCATGGACTTAGCATCGGGAATTTACACTCACCAAGGCCAACCTGTCTATGGCTATTTCAGGGTGCTCAACCTGCCAGTAGTAGAGAGCAACACTGAGATCCTGATGTGGAATCATTCTCCAATGTAATCAATCAACTATCTAGAGACAAATAGATACCCCTGGATTCCTTCCATTACAGAAGGGCAGCATTTTATCTTTACTAGAATAGATATTTTGAACATGTATTTGCCTTTCCTGCATGAAATGCTTCTGCCAAAAACTACCATCCATGTACCTTCAAAATAATTATTCCTCAAAATAGTATTCAGCACAACACTGTTTCTAACCAGGGAATTCACTTCACATCCAAAAAAGTGTGTCAATGGTCTCATGCTCATATAATTCTGAGCTTACCATATTTGCAATCATACTAAAACAACTGTTTTGGTAGTGCAATAGAATGATTATCTGAAGACACAGTTACAGCATTAAATAGGTGACACTACTTTGCAGGGGTAGGACAAGGTTCTCTAGAAGGCTGTAAAAGTTCTGAGTTAGTTCCAATTTATGGCACTATTTCTGTTATAGCCGAGATTCACATATCTAAAAATTGAGCAGTGGAAATTGGAGTGGTACCACTTACCATTATCCTTAATGACTTACTAGCAAATGTTTTGTTTTTTCTTTCTATGATTTATGCTCTGTCAATCTAAGGGTTTTAGTTCTAGAGGCAGAAATGTTGCCACTAGGTGATGCAAAGATAATTCCATTGAACTGGCTTCTCAGGCCTCTGAGTGATCAGGCTAAAAAGAGTTATAGTTTTGATTGAGATGATTAATCCAGGCTACCAATGGAAAATTGGACTACTATTCCGCGATGGATGTAAGAGTCTTTCTGGAACACTATAAGTAAACTAAGGGGGAAAGATACATGCTCAGTGAGGACAGGTATCATCCAACCACCTGAATGAATTAGTAGAACAAAAGAGAGAAAAGGATTTGCTGTCTCCCCTGGAACTGGGACTCTTCTTTCCTTCTGTTCCTGAATTAAAGAACTGGGGGTTCTCTGACTTTGGGAATCCAGGACTTACACCAGAAGTTTCCTAAATTCTCAGGCTTTCAACTTCAGACAGAGAAGTAAACTATTAAGACTTTCAGACCCACAAACCCAGCATCCCACGATCTTGAACGTGCCGATAGCCTGTGTTGAGATTTCTCAACTTCCATAATCATGTGAACCAATGGCCCAAATAAATCCACTTACATCTATCTATCTATCTACCCATCAATCCCTCCATATTCCTCTTTGAACTACAATATAGGGTTTATCCTGATAAATTCATCATAAATTAGAAACATAGTTGAAAAATTCATATAATATACCACATCTATAGTACTCCATAGCTTAAAAACATAGTACATAAAATAAACAGAGTATTGGTTGTTTACCTTTGTGGCCTGACTGGCAGCCGTGTCTTACTACCACTACCCAGCATCTCAAGAGAGTTTTAGACACCATGTTGGCAGTCTGAGAAAATATCAAAATCTAAAATTTAACATACAGTTTACTCTGAATGGACATCACTTTTGCGCCATCATAAATTGAGCCATAAGTAGCTGTGGACCATCCATATGTCCCATTGATTCTGTCTCTCTGGAGAATCCTAATATAAGATTATTTTCTAAAATATATTCTCTACAACAAACAGGGGCTTATAGAGTACTAAGTATTCACTGAATATTTGCTGAGTGAATCAATGTATAAAATATTAAGTAATTCTTAGTAAATAGAAAACACAAAATTCATTAGACACTTAATATATGATAATTTGTTTATTCAAAGTAGTAAATATTAAAAGATAAGAGTCATATGGACAATAATAAGAAATTTCAAACAAGAATAATTATTTCCATCTAAGAAAATCTGTGACACAACAGAAATATAGTTGAATAGATTGCTGTATATTTGTAATTTAAAATGAAACAAAGCATTGAAAGAGAAAAATATTGCTGATAAAATCACGTGAATAAATGTTACAATTATGGTGCTAAAAAATATTAGGCATGAGGGAACGCATACTATATGAATTAATTTGTTACTGTGAAAAAACTGAGTTTTCTCCAGACACTATGGAAGACACTACTGTAGTAAGAACTTTATTATGATGAGTGAACTAGTCAGAATGTGTTAAAACTGGTGTGGTGGCACATGGTTGTAACCCCAGCACTTTAAGAGGTTGAGGCATGTTATGGTTTGTATCTAGGTGTTCCCCAAAGCCTCATGTAGTTACGGAAGCAGCTGAATCTAGCATTTGTGATTGATTTGTTGTCTAGGGCTGAGACTGGTGGTGTGAGTTCTGCACCCACCCAGGGGTGGAGCCAACATACAATGTAAGGTTGGGAAAGAGGAGTGTTTTACTCTCTTTTGTGCAATTTGCTGTTGCCACTTGCAGCCTGCATGCAAGGCTGCCCCTCAGCCAAGCCACCCTGCCTTGGAACCAGCTAAGTATGGACTGAAACCCCCAAAATTGTAATAAATAAACCTCTCCTTCCTTCACTTTGGGTGTCAGGTATTTTGTCTCAACAACGAGAGAAAAGTAACCAAGACAGAATTTGGTACCAGGAGTAGGGTTGTTGCTGTGACTGTACCTGACCATGTGGAAGAGACTTTGGGAATGGCTTGTGGGAAGAGTTTGGAAAGGTTCAGAGATGTCACCTGGAAGAGTAGACCTAGAATGGCTTAGGCTGTTCTGCATGGGATATTCTGGTAAGAGCTCAGGAGACCAGAAGGCTGTTAGAGAGCCTGTCGGTAAAGACCAGGCTCAGGAGGTTTCTGCCAGAAAGGACTGCATTGGTTGTTGGACTCCACAAAATGTGCGTTATGGCTTGGCAGAAAGTTTGTCTGCATTCTGCTCATGTCCAGAGACTTTGCCTGAAAATAAGGGCAGTGGCCTAATTAATCTGGCAAAAAAATTTCTAGAGAGTCAGATGTTGAGGTGGTGGCATGGCTATTGTTGGTGGTTTTTAGCCAGATTTATGTTGTGAATCAAAAACAAAGAGCCCAGCATGGTGATTTAAATCTTTGTGAGTTTGGTCTGAAAGCTGTGGACTGTAAAGATAGAGCTGAAACTTCATTGCTGAGAAGAAACAGAGAAATAAAAAAGATGACCTGGGGGCATCCAGGGAAGCAGTGGGTCTCCACCCTTTTCAGCCTCAAAGCTACAAAAGTGAAAGACTTTGCCAGGGGAGAAAGCTGCAGAACACCATGCTCCAGAATGGCAGCGGAGGCCACAGGAGGTTCCAGAATGGTGGTGACATAGAAAATATGTTCCTCATAATCAAGTTCAGAGTGCCCAGCATCCAGGCACTCAACCCCTACAGCCAAGAAAGAAAAAAGCCTGGCTACTGCTCCAGCTAGCAGCAGACCTTGACAGCATCCACATAGCACTGGATTTAGGTGCATGGAAAATGCATGCATTCTAAGGTTAGAAAGGATTCCACACCAATTTCAGAGGGTCTGTGTGACCAGGCAGTGTGCCCCAGAGAGGGCAATATGTAAAACTGTACAGTGGAAAACCCAGAAGTTTAAAAAAAGCCAGGAGCATGGATCATCTAAGGAAAGCTGCAAAGACTGAGGAGAGTGGGCCTAAGAGAGAAGCTGTGGGGACTAAAACTCCTAAAGGTGCCACGGGAGTGGAGTCACACAAGCCCTTTGGACCTCGCAATTTGCCACAGATTGCTTCAGATGCTGGACATACAGCTATAGGACTTGACATTTGCCCTGCTGGATTTTGGACTTACTTTGGTTCCAATGCTTTGTATTCACCTGTGTGTAACTTTTGGAATGGTAACATCTATCTTGTGCCATTGCACATTGTAAGTGTTAAACTTTGTTTTCATTTGTACAGAGGCTTGCAGCTAACAGTTTGCCTTAGATCTCAGAGGAGACTTGGGACCTGGACTTTTCAGCAATGCTCAAACTGTTAGGACTTTGACAACTCTTGGAGATGGACTAAATGTCTTTCGTATAAGGGATGTGCATGAGTCTTTGGGGGGCCAGGGATGGAATGTTATGGTTTGTATCTGGGTGGTCCCCAAAGCCTCATGTAGTTATGGAAGCAGCTGAATCTACCATTTGTGATTGATTTGTTGTCTAGTGCTGAGGTTGGTAGTGTGAGTTCTGCACCTGCCCAGGGGTGGAACCAACATACAATGTAAGGTCGAGAAGGAGGCAGGTTTTCTTACTCTATTGCGCAGTTCGCTCTTGCAGCTTGCAGCCTCCATGAATGGCTGCCCCTCAGCCACGCCACCCTGACTTGGAACCAGCTAAGTATGGACTGAAACCCCCAAAACCCCCCTCTCCATCCTTCACTTTGGGTGTCAGGTATTTTGTCTCAACAACAAGAGAAAGTCAAGACAAGGCAAGAGGATTTCCAGTTTAAACCCAATCTGGGCAATTTGGTGATTTAATGAAACTCTGTCTCTAAATAAAAAAATAAAAAAGGATGAAGATGTAGCTCAGTGAAAAAGACCTAGGTTCAACTTCCAGTATTATTTAAAAAAAATTATACTGTTATCCTAAGGGACCATCTGGAAACTCATTTAAGAGTCCTTCATGTAGCAGGTGAGTGACTACAGAGTGACAGGTCTCTTCTCACAGGTGAAAGTTGGTGGCTAAATGACACATCTAGTGTTAACACCTAGTAACAAAATGTCTTATGATTTTTTAATATCTCAAGAGCAAAAATGATTTTCTTGTCACTATTTAACTTGCCTACATGAGTTCCTGACCCAACAGATAGGCTAGAGGGAATAATTGCCTTGAGATTCTCTTGCTGATCACCAAACTCATGGTAATGAAAGAAAACATACTTCATCTGTTATTTGTGAAAGATGAGGGTTAGATGAAGTTAAACAGGAAGCAGAACAAGAGTTCTGTTTCAATGCTGGGTTTTAGCTCCATGCATATGAAGTTCAAACACCAGGACCCTGAATTTTTATGGTATGGGGATACCTATCTTTGGGAATCAGGAAAATTAGAGGTTTGAAAGAAACACAGGGTAGACTCTGAGTCTGGTAATGTTTTGTCACAACCAGGGTAATGGTTCTATAATGATAATTCATTCAGTGTATACATATCTGTATTAGTCAACTTGATTGCTATAGAAGTAACAAATAATCAGAATACTTCAGTACTCACAATAGTTTTTTGTTTCTTGCTTCCAACACATAACAGCTATGATCTATGATGTGCTCCTGAGTTCTCCAAGTCTCAGCTCATCTTGGCTTCATTCCAAGGAACCATTACTTCCACATCCAGGCTAGAAAAATAGCCGCCATTGGTGTCATGCTTCTTACATAACAAGGTTCAAGAATAAAAGAAGCCAACTACAGAGCTAGTTTCATTAAAACTCCCCAATCAGATGAGAGGAGATTTTAATCTATTTGGCCCAATCATTTTCACATGATTTAAACTACACCCATATTTCTCTGATACATAGACTTTGACAAATATTTTTGAAATTGACTTCATTTGGAACACAGCTTCATTTCCTTGACCCTGCGCTATTTTCTTCAGTTAAACATATTACTTTATAGAGGTAATTGAGGTTTTAGAACAGTTAATTTTGAGATTAACTAGAAATGAGATTATCCTTGGTTTAGGGAAAGTTGATGTGGACCAGGACCCTTCCTGAGATCAAAACCTTTCTCCAGCAGATCTTCTTGTTTCGAGAGAGACTGGGAGACCACCATATGGTAGACAATTGCTAGCAGCCCATAGGTTAGGGTCTGAAAGTAGCACCATCGGACAATCACAACACCAAGGGGGAACCTCAGACTTATGACTACAAGGAACTGAATTTTGCCAACAATCACAATAGTTTGTGTTCTGGTTTATTTCCAGATATTTCCCCACAAAGCCTCATGTGCTCATAGGTGGGGCTTTTGGAGGAATATTGGATTACGGAGACATGATATTCAGCAGTGGATTAGGCCACCGAAGAGTTTATAACTAAATGTGATGCTCAGAGTTGAAGCCTGGTTGAACAAGGTGGATGCCTTAGTTAAATTTTCTTGTTGCTAAGGCAAAATACCCAACACTCAAAGGTAAAGGAGAGGTTTATTTTAGCTCACAGTTTGTAGAGGTTTCAACCCATAATTGGCTGGCTTCAAGGCAGGGTGACATGGCAGAGGGGCATTGCAGAGAAGAAACAGTTGGCACAGGCAAAAGGCAGAAAAAGTATCCAAACTGCATGCAGCAAGCAACAAACGAGAAGTGATTACCCCTTTCTGTCCCTTATATTTTATCCATGCTACCCACCCTTAGGACAGGTAACACTCACACCTTTAATCCTAGTATTGCATCCTTGACCCCAGTGTCACACACTCTAAATCCAGTCACTTCCAAAAATCCCACCTATGACTACATGGTGCTTTGGGAAGACATCTAGATAAAACTCATGACAGTGAGTCACTGTGGGCATAGCCTGGAAGCGTATATCTCTCTCTTTCCTCCCTCAATTCCTTCCTGCTTCATGCCTGTCATGCCATGAACTGCTCCTCCACACCATGACCCTCTGCCAGGCCACACTGCCTTGGAGCCAGCTGACTGTGGACTGAAACCCCTACAGACTGCGAGCCAAAATAAACCTCTCCTCCTTTAAATCATGAATGTTGAGTATTCTGTCTAAGTGACAGGAAAGTTACTAAGATGACTTGGAAGAGAAACCTTAGGTCCAGAAGAAAGACTTCCAGGTCAGTACCTTGACTGCATCCTTGCAGAGCACACACCTAAACTTTGCCTGGACTCCTGCCCCAAGGACACTATGACATGACAGTTACATTTGTATATCGCTGTAAGCTGCTAAATTTGTAGTAATTCATTAAACAGCTGTAGAAAAAGTAATATGCCCTCCATTCCATGTACTGTGTATAGCCCCACACAGGTCCTAGCACTTTTGAGCTTCTCTGGAAATACAAAGTAGTTCTCAAATTTCAGTGTGCATCAGATTTACCTGAAGAGTCTGTAAAAATAAAGACTAAAGGCTGGGGATTTAGCTCAGTGGCCTAAGCACCTGCCTGGCAAGTGTGAGGTTGTTTGATCCCCTGTGCCACAAAAAATAAATAAATAAATAAATAAATAAAGACTAAAGAGGCCCATCTCCAGAAATTCTCACTCGCAAGATCTAGGGCAGGACCCAAGATCTTGGAATTATAATAAGTTGCAAAATGATACTGTTGCTGATAGTCTAGAGACCACAATTTGAGAACCACTGTATAACTACAATGGCAATTACTTCTGTGCTGTTTAAATGCAAGTTTCAGCCTGATGGGATTTTTAAAATAGCCAAGTTATAAAAAATCTGATAAAAAATAAATTGTTGTCTTCTTTTGTATTAAAGGTTTTTATATGGTACTCATTAGCCTTAATGACTGATTTTCAAATAGCTATCTCATTCTTATCATGCCTTGGGCGAATGAGCAATTGCTTATGTCAATATGAGCTCTGATACATTATTCGTTCCCTTATTACAATTTACATTTCAGTTTTCCTGTACTATTTCTATAATGGTGGCCTGATTTGTAGCAGAAATTATTAAAATGCCCTAGCAAATATTTATACTTAAAATTGTTAGAATGTCATATTCTATGACTATAAACCAGATTGCTAATAATGGATGAATTCCATAATATTCCTGTTATCATTAAACAATTCAATGAAAATATTTCCAAAAGTATTATCAGAGAGCTATGAATTTACTGATTATTTGTTTTAGGATTGGGTTTAAAAACCAGGCCCATACATCATGGATCTAAAGGACACTATATACATCAAAAGTTTAACAAATCTAGAATTTTTATGTTTGATGTTCTAATTTGTTTAAATACAAAATCACCATCTTTTGTCTTTATTTTCCACAAAGGATTTTTTTTTCTTTGACAGAAGTGCCTTTTGCTATGCTAGCAGCTTCCTAGTAACTGCAGAACGACAAGAACTACACTATTTAATGAATATTCATATCAAAGATATTTATAACATTTTTCATGTCATTGCTTCTTTGCCCTTTCTCAACACACATTTTGAAAATTAAAGTGTATTCTTGAAACTCATAAGGAAACATTTTCAATCTTTATACTTGGCTTTAAATACATTTTTAAACAACAGATCTCCAAATTAAGAGAAATTGGTAATAAGTATTTGTTGGAAGACATAACATCAACAAATTCACGATAAGTAAGACAAGAGAACTGAGATTTAAGTGATATAATAATTTGCTGGTGAGAAAGTTTAAGAATAATAGGTAACAACACAAAAATATACATCTGTACAGTGTAAGAATTTTTGCCTTTTTGTTTAGTGGCATGTTCTCTGCTTTTAGAATAATTCTTAGTGCAGAATAGAAGTCCAGAATATTTGTTAAATAAATGAATAATTGAGCAAATGAATATGTGTGATGCAGAAAGTTGATCGTGATTCTCCTGGTCAAATAAAATACATCCGTGATCCAATCTGAAATGTGGAAATGGTTCACAATTCAGCACAATGTACTAGGTTTTCAAAATAAAAGTGAAAAATACTAAGTCCTGGTGTTCAGTGTCCACAGTATGCAGTATGGTATGAGGAAGCTAGCTATACCCTGACAAAAGAGGGTAAGTAAAAATTTTTTTAAAAAGTAGTTTCCTTGAGGATTATCTAAAAGATAAGGAAGAAAACAAAAGAGTTCTGGCACCCAAAGCAAAAGGACATAAATGTCAAGGCTCGCAGTGAGAGAGAATAGTAAGCTTGAATTTCAAAGTTGTTAACCATAACCTGCATCAAGAAATGTACATACAGTATGCTTGACTGATACAAGATTTTTTGTTTAAACAAGTTCTCACTCTGTAGTCCAGTCTGGTCTTCAACTCACTTCATAACCCAAGCTGACCTTGAACTCATGGCAAATCCTCCTGCCTCAGCCTCCAGAGTGCTGAAATTATAGGCATGAACTACCACATCCAGCAAGAGACAAGATTTATGAAATAATACCTACCTCTACTCATTTGGTATATTAGATATTTTCTAACATATTTCATCTTTTTATTATTGGTCAAGAAGTACTAAATTGATTTCAAGATGAATTTTTTGGAAATACATTGGGTTTGAGCCATTGTCTAGAGTGGCAAGGAGACCATTGACACGAAGCACAAAAAGACTCTTCCAGCACAGTAGCAGCCCTACTCCCATCCAAGAAGTCTGCAGCTAAAATGCTTAGGAGATTGTCATCTACTGTCTGTTCTGATTTATGATGACTCGGATGATAGAACAAATGAGTATTGAAGTTTGTCTTTGCATAATCCAAAGTGCTAGAAGGGAAAGTACCATGAACTTTTCTTCTCTGCTCTATGTTTGGATTTTACCATTATTCTATCTTGAAGCTTTTAAAAATGAAACTATTCTCATTTCTGGGAGCATTTTAAATTCAATCCATATTAAATTAATTTTAGAGTTTACCAGACTCACATTGTTGCATTGCTATACTTAACTTTGTATAACTCTAATCCTTCCTCTATAAATAACAATTTGTGCATCCACAATAGTCTTCATTCAAGACTACTGAAGTCAGTGTGATGGTGCACACATCTAATCTTAGCTACTCAGTACTGGAGAGGATACAGCTGGAGGATTCCAAGTCTGAGTTCAGCCTGGCCAAGTATA
>RJWT010041509.1:0-12309 GCA_004365215.1 Cuniculus paca
TTCAAAAGGACAAAAAGAAAAGAAAAAAGAAAAATTGTATTAGGTATTTCTAAGTGATTTTGCATGATATATTTCCCATATAAAGTGGTAAGCAGTGCTTCACAGTAATCCATAACATAGTGCATATAGTAATAATTTTAAAATGGACTCAGTTGCCATTATAGATTTCATCCAAATAAAGTGTCTTTATGTTTATCCTTGGAATCTGATGTCATAATTAAGATTACCCTCACATTCTAAAACAACCAGTCTAAAATGATTTTTGAATTTTCTATTCTTTGTTAACACATGTTTACAAAATGTATACATACGTTGTGGGCAGCTGGTACATGTCCATGCCACATATTAATCTTTTATACTTTCCTTTTCCATTCTCTCTTTCTCTTCTCCATCACTAGTTCCTCTTCCTGTCTACAGAATAACTACCTTCTTGTTTCCTATTATCTAAATTTTATTTTGTTCTTTATATGTGCATTGTAATTCTAATATAAAAGAATACTTAACCACTTGTGTCTGACTTGTTTCACCTAGCATTATGATATCAAGGTGCATCCAATTTCTTGCAAAGCATTCAAGTTATCCTTCTTCTCATAGTTAAGTAGTACTCTATTGTGTATAAATACCTCATTTTTCTTTATCCATTCATCTGTCAATGAGTATATAGGCCACTCCATGCTTTAGCTATTATAAACTGTGCTGTCACAAACACGGGTATGTATGTATCATGTTTGGGAAGATACCTAGAAGAGGAATATCTGGATCCAATAGAATTTCTGTTTTTACTTTTTTGAGGAATCTCTATGTTGATTTCCACAGTGGTTGTACCAACAGTGGTTCCACCAACAATGAAAATGTGTCCCTTTCGATCCTGGAGCATCACCAGCATTTGCTGTTTTTTGAACTTGTGGTGGTAGCCATGCTTTCTGGAGTTAGAGGAAATTTTAATATTGTTTTAATTTGCATTTCACTAATGGCCAAAGATGCCAAACATTTTTTCATGTTCTTTTTGGCCATTTGTTCTTTATTTCCGAGAAGTAGCAATTCATTTTATTTCCTCACTTTTACATTGGATCTTTGATTTTGGGGGTCAAACTTTTTTAAATCTTTTGTTTATGCTAGTTAGTAATTGCTTACCCAAGGAATAACTGGCAAACTTTTTCTTATTCTGTAGGCTGTCTGTTCAATCTATTGTTGTTTTCATTGCTGTGAAAAATTGATTGTTTTCTTTCATAGTAGATTGTTTGCTGTGCAAAATCTTTTTAATTTAATACAAAACTTTTGGCTGCTTTTTGGTGTTTTTTCATGTGCACTTGAGGTTCGGTTCAGAAAGTCCTATGCCTATGTCTTCAAGAATTTTATCTGTTTTATTTTCCAACAGATTCTGTTTTTGCATTAATTTCTAGTTCTTTGATTCATTTTAGTTTTTAGTGCCTCTTGAGAGATATGGGTCTAGATTCAGTCCTGTCAATGTGGATAACCAGTTTTCTCAGCACCATTTGTTGAAGAGGCTATTTTTTTCCTTGTGTACATTTTTGGCCCCATGGTCAAAGATAAGATGGCTGAATGTTCCAGGTTATTTCTCAACCCCTACTTTGCTCCATTGATCTGTGCATCTGCTTTTATGACTGTACTATATTGTTTTTCATCACTGAGGCTTTGTGGAATGATTTGAAATCTGGGATTGTGATTCCTTATGTTTTCCCTTGTTGCCCAGGATTGTTTTTGCTATTTGGGTCTCTTTGGTACCATAAAATTTAAGAATTGTTTTTTCTTATTCTTTGAAGAGTGCTGTTGCTATTTTATTGGAATTGAATTAAATCAATATAACAATTTTGTTAATGTGGCTATTTGGAATGTTAGTTCTTCCTATCTAGGAACATGGAGTATCTTTCCATTTTCTGATATCTTCTTCAATCTTCTTGTTCAGAATACTAAAGTATTTGTTCAGAGATCTTTCCATTCTTTGGTTAGACTAATTCTTAGATATTTAATATCTTGAGTATATGATTAATGGTATTATATTCTTGCTATCTTTTTTTGTTTTGTTTTGTTTTTTTTTGTGGCACCAGGAATCAAACTCTCAACCTTGCACTTGCCAGGCAGGCACTTAGGCCACTAAGCTAGATCCCCAGCCCTTGTCTTATTGAGACAGGGTCTCACTATGCCATTCAGGCTGGCCTTGAGCTCACTTTTTAGACTAGGCTGGTCTCAAACTCACAATGACCCTCCTGTCTCAGCCTACCGAGTACTCAGATTACAGCTGTGTGCCACCAGGCCCGGGTTCTTGCTATCTTTCTGTTAGTTCAGCATTGGTGTTCAAGAATGCTATTGATTTTTCTGTATTGACTTGGTATCCTCCTACTTTGCCAAATTTAGTTATGGCTCTGGGAGTCTTTGGTGAAATATTTTGAGTCTTCTACCTGCAGAATAATATTCTCTGGAATGGATAGTTTGAGTTCTTCCTTTGCTATATGCATTTCTTTTATGACTTTCTCTTGGCTACTTGCTCTAGCTAATGTTCTGAGTACTGTGCTGAACAGGCTAGTAAGAGTGGATGTTCTTCTCTTCTCCTTGGTTTTAGAAACAAAATTTTCAGTTTTTGCCTATTTAATGTAATTTCAATGGTAGGTTTCTCATAATTGGCTTTTTATGACATTCTGTGCCAGTAATGGCTACCATAATCCCTCTTGTTATTTGCAATATATATTAATCAGGAATAAATAAAATCAAACAAAATAGAACCAAATAAAACCAGTAAAAAAAAAACAAAAACAAAACAAACAAAGCAGAACAATGTAAGCAATAAAGAGCTTCAAGATACTAGTAAAACAGCAGTGGCTACCATAATGCTTCTTCTTATCTTCAGAATAGTTGCCTACACCTTCAGACATATTACAATGAAACAACACACAATAGAGTAAAATCAATCAAAGCAAAACAATGAAAGCAATACACGGTTTCTAAACAAAGACAATAGGGCATTCTCGATGGCTGCAATTATATATTTTGTTATCATTAAAATAGCTGTCCATGCCATCAAATATAATAAAAATCAGATGAAACAGAATAAAAGGAACTAATCAGAACAATGAAGACAATATGAGTTTCAAATCATGATAATAGTTTAACAGTGGTCACTTCCTTCCTTTTTAGATAATTCCTCCTCTTTGACTTTCCCAGTATGTATTGTGCATTTTGGGTCCCACTAACTCCCTTAGTTTGTTATACTAAGGAGACAACACGAAATTCACCCATGTGACTCTGAACCATTCCATCCATGACCATGATTGCCAGTTGCCTCTATCCACCTACAAGAAACTTGAGGTTATATTCTTTGATAGCTGAGTAGGTTTCCATCACATAAAATGTCTGGTTGTTCTTATCTTTTCTGCAGTTCATGGGAAGGCTACCACTACTTTTTTTTCTTGCTTCCTGTCACATATGGCATTGTTCTCTCTCCTTTGAATTTCAGTCTATGAACTTTCTTTCTAGTTAAAAGTGTTTCTCCTATAGAGCATATTGATGGATCCTGTCTGCTGATCCACTCTGCCTGTGTTTCTTTCTATTGATGCACTGAGACCCTCTTGCACTGCATTGTCTCTGCCATGCTATTTTCCTGCCTTTGGCTCCCTACTTTTACTCTTCATTCAATTGACTGGCCCCACTTGATGGTCCCCCTCTGCCATTGTTCCTGAGACCATGATCCTTTTTATCTCTTTCTAGAATGTTCCTTAGTATTCTTCGTAGGATTGGTTTAGTGGTCATGTATTCCTTCAGTTGTTCTTTGTCATGGAAGTATCTTGTTTCTCCATTAAATTTGAAAGAAAGTTTTGTAGGGTACATCAGTCTGGGTTGGATGTTGTTTTCTTTTAAGATTTGCAATGCTGCACTCCAGCCTCTTCTTGACTTGATGGTTTGTATTCAGAAGTCTGCCATGATTCTGATGGGTTTTCCTTTGTAGGTGATCTTTCTCTTTTCTCTAACAACCTTTAATATTCTGTTCTTGAGTTGAATTTGTGGGATCTTGATTATTGTATGTCTGGGTGTAGATTTGTTTTGGTTATTTAGAGGTAGAGTTCTATATGCCTCACTTATTTGGATGTCACTTTCATTTTTCATGCTTGGGAAGTTCTCAGAAAGTATTTCTGTAAATAGGGTGCTCATGTGATTTGTCTTGACCCCTGCTTTTTCACTCACATTTTTAATTCTTAAGTTATGTTTCTTTGAATTGTCTTGCATCCATTGTATTGTTACTTCCTGATTCCTTGTTATTTTTAAGAGATCTTTCCTTTACGATCACAAGCTGCAAACCTGTCTTCAGGTTTGAAAGTGTACCTTCAGTTTCTTTCAAGTGGTTTTGCCAACTTTCAATGAAGGTTTTAATTTCCTGAGTATCTCTTTCAATCTGTTTCATGCATTCTAAATTTCTGT
Organism: Cuniculus paca; assembly: GCA_004365215.1. Classification (NCBI taxonomy): domain Eukaryota; kingdom Metazoa; phylum Chordata; class Mammalia; order Rodentia; family Cuniculidae; genus Cuniculus; species Cuniculus paca. The sequence continues at coordinate 4,432 of RJWT010041509.1, forward strand.
TATATTGTTCATTCATGGTTTCCCTCATTTTCATATGCTCCTCTATTTTTTTATCTGTGTCATCTTTAGAGATACTTAGGAATTCTTTTATTATGGTTTTGATTTCTTCTTTTACCTGGGATAGAATTTCTATTCTAATTTATAGCTTCACAAAGTTGTTTCTTTACTTCAGTTGACATCACTTCAGACATTTCAGGTGTGTGACTCTCAATTTTCTCTGTGTTTACCTTTCCTGGTCTTGCACTGCTTGGGTTGGATGCCAGAGATTGTCCTCTCCCTCTTTGTCTTGGCATATTCCTGATTTCTTCCACACACCTGGGTAGTGTGTTCCCAAGCATCTCAGGCACTGGCCACAAGTTCTCCAAAGTGAGACTGTTTGGGTTTTCTGGCCAGTGCTGGCTATAGACATCCAATGGTGGACAACTTTGCCTCTGCACTGAACTGGGTACCAGTCCACAAGGGCCCTTGAAGTTTTCACAGAAGTGGAGCTGGCCAGATCCTGTGGATCTAAGCTGGTTAGGAACCTAAGCAATGTTGTCTGGAATGTGTATGAAAGTAGAACTCGGTCCAAACACCTTCCACAGGTCCACCCACAACCTGGATCTCCCAGAAGGCTGTTTGGTTTTTCTAGCAAGTGCTCACTACAGGTATCTGATGGTGGGCACTGATGCCTCTATATTGAACTGGGTACCAGCATTTGCATGGGAGCAGAAGTGGCCAGGGCCTGCAGATCTAAGCTGGTTAAGAACCTACACAATATTGTCTGGAATGCACAGGGGAGTAAAACTTGGTCCAAGCAACTTCTGTGGGTCTGCCCACAACCTGGAGCTGCTAGAAGAAGCTGGCAGCAGTCCTGTCCCCAGGCCTATCCTGCTGGACTTCAAAATGGTTCCCGGCCAATTGCTTTCTCCAGTGGGTGTACTGGAGTCCCCTGCACTCACCACCAGCCAGTGCAGATCTCCACGTCTGCCACTCTCTTCCACCACTGCACCTCTCTGCTGAGACCTCTGGTGTCAACTGTGACCAGGACCGTGACCGCACTTTCGCAGGCTCAACAGCTCTTCTGGCAGGGTGAGTCTGGCTCCAGGTTAAGGCACCACCAGCCACTACCTTCTTGTTCATTTAAACTCTTCTTTTCATTCTCTCTGTGGGCTTCAGTTCATATTTTATATTCTCCCTGGATCCAGTTGATCCACTTCCTTCTTTCTTGTCCTCTCCATGATGTTGTATTGCAGCATATGAACTGTTTCTTTCAGAGAGACTGTTTACTCTGCTGCTTACTGTTCCACCATCTTTCCAGAAGTCCACTGTGTCTATTTTATTTAGAGTTTTTTATCATGAGTGATGCTAAATTTTGTCAAAGGTTCTTTTCTGCATCAATCACGATGATCAAATGATTTTTATCCTTGCTTTTATTTATGTGGTATACAGTATTTCTTGATTTGCCTATGTTGAACCATCCTTGTTTATATCCTGGAAATGAAGCCAATTTGGTTCTGTTGTGTGACATTTTTAATGATTTGTTGCATTCTGGTTGCCATTAACTTGTTAAAGATTTTTGCCTCTTTTTCTTTAAGAAGATTGGCCTATATTTTCCTTTTTTAAATTAAGTCTTTATCTAGTTTTTAAGATAATGCTACCTTCTATTCCTTTAATTTCATTTAAGCGCTTGAGAGGTGTTGGTGTTAGATCTTGTTATGATTTCTAGGTGCCCCCCTCAAGCCTCATATACTCACAGAAGCAGCTGGATCAAGTGCTTGTGATTGATTTGTTGTGTAGTGCTGAGATTGGCAGTATGAGTTCTGCACCCACCCAAGAGGGGAGCCAACATACAATGCAAAGTCGAGAAGGAGGCATGTTTTTCCTCTTCTGAGTAGTTCGCTCTTGCTGCCTGTAGCCACCATGAGTGGCTGCCCCTCCACCATGCCATCCTGCCTTGGAGCCAGCTGAGTATGGACTGAAACTGCCAAAACTATAAGAAATGAACCTCTCCTTTCTTCAATTTGGGCATCAGGTATTTTGTCTCAACAATGAGCAAAAAGTAACCAAGACAGAATTTGGTACCAGAGGAGTGGGGTTGTTGCTGTGACTGTACCTGACCATGTGGTTCAAGAGCCTTTGGGAATGGCTTATGGGAAGAGATTGGAAAGATTTAAAGATGTTGCCTGTATGCATAGAACTGGAACAGCTTAGGCAGTTCTGCATAGGAGATTCTAGTCACAGCTCAGGAGACCAGAAGGCTGATAGTGAGCCTGCTGGTAAAGACCAGGCTCGGGAGGTTTCTGCTGGAAAGGGCTGCATTGGTTGTTGGACTCCACACAATGTGTGCTATGACTTGCCAGAAAGTTTGTCTGCATTTTGCTCATGTCCAGAGACTTTGCCTAAAACTGAGATTAAGGGCAGTGACCTGACTAACCTGGGAAAAGAAATTTCAAGGCCGCTGAATGTTGAGGCCATGGCATGGCTATTGTTGGGGGCTTTTAGCCAGATTTATATTGCTAATGAAGAACAGAGAGCTCAACATGGTGATTTAAAATGTTTTGAGTTTGGCCAGAAAGGAAGCTCCCAGAAAGCTGTGGACTGTAAAGATAGCTGAAACCTCAATTCCTGAGAAGGAACAAAGAAATATAAAAGATGGCCTGGAGACATCCCAGAAAGCAGCAGGTCTCCACCCTTTGCAGCCTCAAAGATATAAAAGTGAAAGACTTTGCCTGGGGGAGAAAACTGCAGAGCATCACATTCCAGAATGGTGGAGGAGGCCACACCAGGTTCCAGAATGGCAGTGACATAGAGGATCTGTTCCTTGCAATCAGGTTCAAAGTGCCCAGCAATCCAGGCACTTGACCTCTACTGCCAAGAGAGAGAGAAAAGCCTGGCTACTGCTCCAGCTGGCAACAGACCTTGGCAGTATCCATGTGGCGCTGGTTTTAGGCGCATGGAGAATGCACCCATTCTGAGGTTAAAAAGGCTTCCACCCTGATTTCAGAGGGCCCAGGAGGCCAAGCAGTGTGCCACTGAGAGGGCAGCATGTGAAGCTCTACAATGGAAAACTCAGAAGTTTGGAAAAGCCAGGAGTGTGGATTATCTAAGGAAAGCTGCAAAGATTGAACTGAGTGGGCCTCAGAGAGAAACTATGGGAACTCAAACCCCTAAAAGTGCCATGGGTGTGGAGCTACACAAGCCATTTGGAGCTCACAATTTGCCACAGATTGTGTATCAGTCAGGGTTTACTAGAGAAACAGATATAATACAAGATTGACAACTGTATAAGAAATTACAAGATTGGCTTACAATGGTCAGCCACAAAGTTGAAGGAGGGAGTGTGCAGAGGGTGTCTGCACATTGGAGGTTAAAGGGGGTCCAGCCCAAGGGCTGGAGCTTACTGCAGTGTCCTGTGCAAGCCCGTGTCAGAAGGCCAACGGGTCTATGACGGAACACTGAAGAGTCTACGACAAAGGCTGAAGAGTCTACGATGCAGGCTGGAGAGTCTATGACAAAGACTGAAGTCTACGAAGAAGGCTGAAGAGTCCCAGGCAGAAGCTGAACAGTCTGTGCCAGAAGCCAGGAGACGATGTCCAAACTGAAGGCGAAGACTGGAGTTCCTCTGAAGAAGCAGCCCCCAGTCCCTCCTCCTTTGTCTTTTATTGTATCCAGGTTACTCCCCTGGGGTGGATGTAGCATTCACACCATCTGCCTGCCTTCCTCTTGCACAGAATGTTGCAAACTAGGGACCCTGGCCCCATGCTGAATCACTTAAACTTCTGACTTTCTTAAATTTACACAGTGAACAACATCTTAGAATGGTACTGCTTGTTCTCTACACCCCAGGATGTAGAGCTGCTGAGTTTCTTAATTAAGCATCTAGACTTCTCAAGTTGACACAATGTACAAACCATAACAGATTGCTTCAGATGCTGGACATACAGCTACAGGACTTAACATTTACCCTGCTGGATTTTGGACTTACTTTGGTTCCAATGCTTTGTATTCCCATTTGTAACTTTTGGAATGGTAATGTCTATCTTGTGCCATTGCATGTTGGAAGTGTTTAATTTTGTTTTCATTTATACAGGGGCTTGCAGCTAAGAGTTTGCCTTAGGTCTTGGAGGAGACTTGGGACTTGAACTTTTCAGCAATGTTGAAGCTGTTAGTATTCTGGCAACTCTTGGAGATGGACTAAATGTCTTTCATATAAGGGATGTACGTGAGTCTTTGGGGAGCCAGGGGTGGAATGTTATGGTTTGTAGGTGCACCCCCCCAAGCCTCATATAGTCATGGAAGCAGCTGAATCTAGCATTTATGATTGATTCATTGTGTAGTGCTGAGATTGGTGGTATGAGTTCTGCACCTGCCCAGGAGTGGAGCCGACATACAATGCAAGGTCAAGAAGAAGGGATGTTTTTTCACTTTTGCATTCACTCTTGCCACTTGCAGCCACCATGAATGGCTACCCCTCTACCATGCCATCCTGCCTTGGAGGCAGCTGAGTGTGGACTGAAATTCCCAAAACTGTAAGAAATAAACTTCTCCTTCCTTTGCTTTGGGTGTCAGGTATTTTGTCTCAAGAATGAGCAAAACTTAACCAAGACAGATCTTCTCAAAAATTCTTCCAGAATTCAGTGGTGAATCCACTGAGTCTTGGACTTTTCTTAGTTAATACATTTTTATTACTCTCCAAAATTATTGCTTGTTATGGGCATGTTCAATATTTTTACATCTTCTTGGTTCAGTTTTGGCAATTCAGATATATCTGGATATCTGGTCATTTCTTTTAGATTTTCACTTTATTGAAGTAGAGGTTTTTGAAATAATTTCAATTCTTTGCATTTCAGGAATGTCTATTGTGATTTTGCCATTTTCATTTCTAATTGCATTGATATGGGTCTTTTCTTTCTTCTCTTGGTAACTTGGGCCTGAATTTGCTATTGTGTTTATACTTTTACAAAAACAGCTCTTTGGTTCATTAAAGTTTGTAAATTTTCACTCTCAAATTTATCAGCTTCCACTCTGATCTTTATAATTTTCACCCATATACTAATTTTCCATTTGAATTGTTCCTTTTCCTGAGGCTGTATGGGGGGGGCATCAGTAGATCACTTATTTGGGCTCCTGTTTTTCTTTTGTGAGTATAGACAAGTATAAACTTCCCTTTTGTTAGCTCAGTGGCATAAGCACATGCCAGGCAAGTACAAGGTTGTGAGTTCGATTCCCATGCCAAAAACAAAACAAAACAAAAACTTTGCTCTTGTGACCACTTTCTTTGTGTCCCACAGTTTCTGCCTTGTTGTATTGACTTCATTGTCAACTGATTGTAGTAACTTTAATTTGCTCTTTGGTCCATTGATTATTCAAGATTGTATTAATTTTCATAATTGTTTTGCTTTCTTTTGCCATTGATTTCATTTCATTGCACTATGATCTGATAATATATATGAGATGTCTTGGTTTCTTTTCTCTCATTGCTGGGACAAAACACCTGACACCCAAAGTGAAGCAAGGAAAGGTTTATTTAACTTACAGTTTCTGGAGATTTCTGTCCATAATCACCTGGCTCCAAGGCAGGTTGGCATGGCACTGGGGCAACACGTGAAGGTAGCAGCCAGAGCAAAAGAGAGAAAGCAAGCCTCCTCTCCCCCCTTATATTGTACACAGCCACCTGTCCCCCTGCCTTTCAGGGTGGGTTTAACACTCACAAAATGTCCTCACCCTCCTTTGCACAGGATGAGGATATTTACGAAGTAAGAACCTTGGCTCCCTGCTGTGTCTCTCAGTTAAACTTCTAAACTGCTCAAATTGACACAATGTATCAACCATAACATGAGATTATTTAGATTCCTTTATATTTATTTAAGAAATTGTTATGGCCTATTGTCTGGTCTGATTTGGAAAAATTTTCACATGCTGCCAAGAAGAAAGTGTATTTCGTTGTTGTGGGTTGAACACTGCATATGTATCTATCTATCTATATATATTTTTTCAAAGGTGTTGACACCTTACTGAATTTTTGTCTAGTTGATGTATTTTGTGCCTTGTGGTTCCCTGCTGTAATTGTTTTAATGTTTATTTGATCTTTTATTTTCAGTGGTATGTTTCATGAAGTTGAGCATGCCAGTATTTACTGGGCATGCCAATAAATTGTTATCTCTTTCTGTTGCATTGTTCCTTTTTCAAGTATGTAGTGACCTTGTTTGTCTCCTCTAACCAGTTCTGGCTTGAAATCCACTTTACATGAAAATAGTATAGCTATTCCTGATTGCTTTCGAGCTCCTTTTGAAAGGAATATTGTTCTCCAACTTTTAATCTATGAGCTTCTTTAAAATTTAAGTGTCTCTGGAATGCAGTATATCATTTTTTTCTTTTGCTTTATGGTCCAGTTTAGCAATCCATTTTTCTTGATTGTGGGTTTGAAACCATTTTTATTGGGAGTTATTGTTGAAACCTATTGATTGATTCCCATCATTGACTTATTCTTCTGGTTTTTTGATCACTTTATTTTTCTCATTCATTTAACAGTTCACCCTGCTTGATGCTTTCATTCCATTAAACCCTTTGGTGATGTTGATTTCGTTGTCTCTATCTTGATATCTTTCAGTATTTTCTGTAGTTGTAGTTTGGTAGTCATGAATGTATTATGGTGCTCTTTGTCATGGAAGATCCTATTGCCTCCAGATATTTTGAAAGATAGTTTTGCAGGATGTATTAATCTGGGTTGACAGTTATTTTCATTTGAGGCTTGAAAAACTTACCTCTAAGCTCTCCTTGATTATAGGTTTCATGTTAAATCCACGGTAATTCTAAGAGGTTTAACTTTATAAGTAATTTATTGTTTTTCTCTAATAGTTTTTATGATACTAACCTGAATAAAAAAAAGAGTCAGAATCTGCAGCATTTGAGCCAAATTACTTCTCTAGCTTCTCATCTCCTGTTTAAAGGAACTACTCTAGATGAATCAGGAAGACAATATCTTACTTGGGTTTCTGTTTCAGCCTGGGAAAGACAGAAAGCCAGCATTTCTGATTTCCTCCAGCCTTGTGTTTGTTGTAAGCTTCTATTAGAGAAGCTGGGTCTCACTTCCAAATTTCAGCTACTACTCCCTGGGTAAAAGCTCTACAAGAGACGAAGCTTTGGGAGTCATTAACATGTACATGAATATGTGTATGTGTAATGTGTAAAACCATGACAGAATTGGGTAATTCACTGTAGTAATTACATAGTTGTTAATAAAACAATAATAAATTTACCATATCAGGAGCTTATCAAGTTTATGGACTTCTGTTTATTTTAATAGTCAGTGACTTTGTGTAGAATTCTATTCAATGAATGATCAATTGCATTAGATGTGTGAAAAATGTTTAAAATATGTCAATTTATAAAGGCATTAGTCATTATATAAGTGACTAGAACAAATACAGCTAAAGTTTTTCAACAAAATATAAAAAATTTCCCCACACATGTAGAAAATGAGCTTCTGTTCGTGTTTACTTATGTAACATGATTTGTAGCTCTTATTGAGATATTTACAATTAACTAGCATATTTAGTTCCAGTACTTTGATTGTACATTGTAATGATATTTAATTTAAAGAGATAGTTTACATAAGGCAGGAAACTGATACCTTTCTTGATATCTTTTTTTTAAAAATCATCTTAAGGCTTACACTCCTATTACAAAAAACAGGTTAACAGGAATGAAGAGCCAAAGATCCTATCTCTTTGTTTACTTAGATTCTCTCTGAGAACCAATTCGATTGTCATTTAGAAATAAAATCTGGAGAAAAGCATATGATCTAATAATAACAGACTAAGAAGGTGGTGGTGGTAGTGGTGGTGGTGGTGCATGTAAGGTGGAGAGCAATTCAGTAAGGTTTATCTGTTCAGC
>RJWT010041510.1:0-12305 GCA_004365215.1 Cuniculus paca
CTTTATCTCAAATTTTAGCTAACTAAATGTTTGATGTGTAGTGTTCCAATTAAAAAATATTGTTCACAGCTAAGCCAAGTAGTGAACTATAATTACCTCTCATATTGTTTGTTCCTGAATTATAAATCACCTCTTTTTTTAATTTATATTGCCTTCCTACATATGTATTACTAATCCATCTTCAAACTTTCTGTATTACATATCTGCTTCCAGTGTGCTCAACCACAACAAACTTTGTAGGTTTGTTTTTTGTTTGTTTGTTTGTTTGGTTTTTAAACTTTGAGAGATTCTGTAGTTTTCTACCCTCAAGCTCCATCCTGGACAGTTGTACTGTAGGTCAGATATAAGCTCTCATCCCAGGACATCTGAAACTACCCTGTGATGCCTTTAGTCCTGTGTTTGCTATTGTTTGTTAATCATATAGATTCATCTTTTTTTATTTAATCATTCATTGTAACACATGTGTTCTCATAGCTTTCTGAGGGAAGGGAGATACATATTTTTGGAGACTTGAAAGTTTGAAAACAGCTTTATATGATGCCTTTACATTTGACTAATACATAGACTGGGCATAAAATTTCAGGTGGAAATAATTTTCTATCAGGTGTTACTGTAATTCTACCTTCCATTGGAGAAGGGTCCACTGTCGTCTAGCTTGCAAGTGACACAGAAGTTGCTAGTGAAAGGTTCACTCTCATTTAGATTCCCAATCTTTTGCATATGCTGCTTTGATCCTTTCTTTCTTCCACTGTACTTAATCCAATCTCTACAATGTTTTGAAATGCCACGCTGTTTCTTAGTATGTGCAATCACTCAAAAGATTCTTTCAATTTGGAAAGATTCTAGAGAATCTTTCATGTTATTTGATAATTTCTAGAATACACATTAGCTGAATGTTAAGACTTCTTACATGAACTGTATTCTCTATTTTTCCTTGTTCTTTTATACTATTTTGGAGGAAAATAGTCTCAATTTTTTTCTTCCAACTTGTCAACTGAATTTATTTTTAGTATATTTTAGTTCTCTTTCTTTTTAAAATCTTTTTTAGGGAATTCTTTTTTAAATTTATAAACTTGTGCTTATCATACACAACACATTTTGAAGTATATATGCAGACAGTCCCCAGTTTACAATGGTTCAACTTTACAATATAGCAAAAGCAAAAAGGATTCAGCAGAAACCATCCTTTAAATTTCAATCTTCTGGTGGGCTCGCAATATGAACTCTCTTGTGATGCTGGGAGTGGCAGTAAGCCACAGCTCCCAGTCAGTCATAAGATCCAGAGTAAACAGCCCATGTGATCTGTATACTGTGTATTGTGTTGCTAAGCTATGATATTCTGGAAGTTTGGTACATTAAATCCATTTTCAACTTATGATATTTTCAACTAACAATGGGTTTGTTGGAAGTGTAACCCCATTATAAGTCAACATTATAAGCATTATATCTCTGTACATTATAGAATGACTACATCTAATTACAAATGCATTACTTCACATAGCTATCATTTTGGGAGTAAGAACACTTTATATCTAAGCAATTTTCAACAATACACTATATCATTAGCTATAGTTACTATGCTGGCCATCTCTTGTACACCACTTTCACTTTATAGTATGTAGTTCTTTACAGGACTGTCTTCAAAATAGTGCTCTTAGGGGCCAGGGATGTAGCTCAGTGGCACAGCACCTGCCTGGCAAGCACAAGGCCCTGAGTTTGATTCCCAATACCCCCCCCCAAATAGTCCTCTTAGCTGAACATGGTGGTACATATGTGTAATCCCACCTACTTGGGAGACTGAGGCAGAAGGGTCATAAGCTGGAGGGTAGCACAGGCAACTTAGCAAGAACCTATCTCTAAATACTGACATACACACATAAATGAGGTAGGGCTACAGCTCAACGGTACAGTACAACTGGATTTAATACCCAGAACTGCAGGGGTAAAAGATGATTCCTTCATTACTTCTTTTTCCTTTCCTTTTTTTAACGTCTCAAATAATTGCTGGATTCTACCCATTCACATTAAGAGCAGGCACTAACATGCTGAATACAAGCTCAGGGTACAATGGGTAAAGCTTTGGAATAGTGGTGCTCACCATGGAGGGGTAGTCAGACATTTCACCATTCTATACACTTAGTGATTTTTCGTCAGTCAGTTTCAGTGCAAAAGAAATTACAGCTTTGTGTTTGAAGGTTCTCAACCTGGCCACCGAACTCCCTTGATCCCCATCATTAGTACTGCTCCTAACTCAACTGTCATTTGTTTCTGGTTCCAGAACACAGAACTTTTCTGGCTCAGCCTCACCAGGAAACAAGCTTCAGTTCAGTCCTCTGTCAGAAGAAGATAAGGGTAATGATGGGGCTCTGAGGAAATAAGGAAGATCCAGCGGTCAGCTCATGCCTGATACACATGCTCAAACAAACTATTTTCGGTTGTGCCTCATTCCTGAAGTCTTACCTGGTGCAGCTAATTCCTAAATCTATCAGAAATTAAACACAGTTTTACTAGTTTACTAGTTTTCTCTACTGTAAACACTTAAAAGATTTTTACTTTCTTCACTTATCATCTGCTTTCCAAATTTCAAAATTGTGCTAACTCTAATTTAACAAACGTTCATGACATAACTGTAATTCGTATGTCTCGCTGCCAGGCAGCTTGAACCACCAGTGGAATATGCATGACTGCTCACCGGGTAGCTTGTTATTAATTTTTTAGTACAAAGACCAAAAAAAGCAACTAGATCCATTTGTACCACCGGTGTTACAAGCTGCCCAATGGGATAGTCAAGCATGTACTGCTGGGAGTTCAAGCCAGCAAAAACGTGTTAACGTCTCCCCTCATTCTCTTGGTCCTCATAGGATAGTATCTTCTTTCTTATTTGTTGTAATTTTAGAGTAATTTCAGGAAGAGAACAAATGGAGATTAATGCATGTACTCAAAATCCCACCTTTAATGAGGAGGCTCATTAATCATATACCCATCGTCCACATAAGAAACACAGCTGCAGTAGCTTCTCAGCTTGACTAGCCTTTTTTATTTTCTAGGGCTAAAACTACGTCATTTACGAATGTAGTTTTCTCTAATATTATTTAGAAAAAAACAAAGACAATTCAAAAAAGAGTATTAATCAGAATGTTCTGCTCATCTTAGCAAATATATTGCAAACAGCATGTTAAGACAGTATAACAGGCAGCACTCTTGTTTTAGTCTTACTTTGGAGGATTCAGTTGACCATCACTAAAAATGTTAAAGCTAACATATTCTCTCAAGGAATTTTAGAAGACTATTTTCACTGTGTATAAAAATTCCGGGGTACATGATTTTTCCTACTTTTTCCTAGTATTGGTGTGATTTTTAAAATAGTTTTTTGAGGTATCGTTACATACTAATAAATTCATTCATTTTTAAGTATGAACTTTTAGCAAATTAATTCATAGACTGTTAGTAAACATGTAGTATACAATCCTTCATGCTCAGGTTTTAGAGTATGTCTACCACCTCACCCCAAAAAGTTCCTTTGTACCTGCATAATAGTCCATCTCGCATTGCCATAATAAAGTAACTGGCTGGGTAACTTTATAAAGAAAACAGGCTTACTTGGGCTGAAAGTTGTGGAGGTGTAAAGTCTCGGGGCAACATCTGTTAATGGCCTTCTTGCCGGCAGCCCTGCGGTAGCAGAGCATTGCGAGGCAAGAGAGACAGAGAACATGTGGGTGTGTGTCTTCGGGTCTCCCTTCCTGTCCTTACAAAGACACCAGGATTCAACCACGGTAATTCCACCCTTATGAATTTATCTACCCTGAATAACCCCCCAAGACCCTACCTCTAAATTCCAGATTACATTTTCACCCTCTTAATCCTTCAAAATGGGGATTCGACTTTAGCACACGAATGAAACCTTGGAGGACATTCAAACCATACAGAAACCACAGCAGCCTGTTTGCAGTAAATCTGCTCCTACTTGCTACAGTAGGCAATCACTGCTCTATTTTTATTTTGTATCTTTACAGATGGCTACGAATTTTATAAGAACTGAATCATACAGTATGTTTGTGCCTGATTTCTTTCATTTGGAGTGATATTTCTGAGGCTCACCCATGTTTTCAGTATAAATTAATAACTGTACAGATGTAACACATTTGTTTACCCATTCACCAGCTGATGAACAATTGGATTTTTTCCAGATTTGGAGCTATTGCGAATAGTATTGCTATAAGTATTTGCATGTGTTTGTTTTTACTTTTCTTGGGTACCAGGAGTGGAAATGCTGGTCTGTATGAGAAGTATATATTTCATTTTTTAAAAAATCAATTATTTTGTATTTTCCACACCAAACAGCAATGAGTTCTAGTTTCGCTGTGCCCACGCCAAAACTTAGTATTGTCAATCTTAATTTTAGCCATATTCGTAGGTATCTTCTAGAGATTTTAATTTGTACTTCTAATAACTAACAATGTTAAGCACCTTTTCACGTACCCCTTAGCTATTACTTTCCTTGGTAAAATGTCTGTTCAAGCCTTTTGCCATTTTTAAATTGGGTCTTTGAACTTTTTACATGTTCTGAATACATGTGTGTATGTGTGTATGATCTGAAAATATTTTCTCCCAGGCTTCCTGGGCTCAAGCCACACTCAGCCTCCTGAACAGCTAGAACTATAGCTACGTGCCACTGTACTGGTGTTTTGTTTTGTTTTTAAATAATCGGGCTAGGGACTACACCCAGGCCTCATGCATGTTAGGCAAGCACTTTACCACTGAGCTACATCCCCAGCCCATCTTTCATTTTTTAATAATATAACTTTTTAAAAAGTGTTTATTTTGATGAAATTCAATTTATCAATGTAGACAGCTGTGTTTCTAAGATCTTGTTTCCAAGATGTGGCAAAGATCTTCAGTATTTTCTTCTACAAAATCTGCAGTTTTAATTCTTATGCTTATATTTATGATCTATTTTAAATGATTTTGTGCAAGGTGTAAGTTCATTTTTGTATGTGTGGATATCCAGTTGCTCCTGCACTACTTATTGAAAAGACCACCACTGCTTCATTAAATTGCTTTGGCATCTTCATCAAAAATCAATCTATCAGCTGGGCATGGGGGCACAAGCCTGTAATCCCAGCACTGTGAAACACTGAGCCAAGAGGCTCACAAGTTCCAGCTTGGCCCCAGCTATTTAGTGACTTAATGGGCTCTTCTCAAAATAAAAAATTTAAAAAGGGTTGGGAATGGAGCTCAGTATACAGGCCCTGGGTTCATTGCTCAGTGCCATCCTCCCAGCAAAAATGAGTATCAAAACAGGATTTCTTTCTAGTTTTCAATTCTATTCTACCAATCTTGTACTCATGTCAGTATCTTCTCTCTTTATTACTGTAGCTTAATAATAAACTTTCAGATCTGGTAACATAAGTCTTCCAACTCTGTTTTTTTTTAATTTGCTTATCAATTTCTACCAAAAGCAAAAAAAAAAAAAAAACTGTCTGGAACTCTAAAGGGATCACGTTAACTATATGATATACTGGGAGAGAATTGCCACCTTACAATATTGAGTCTTTTAGATCATGAACATGTAATGTTAAGTCACTTATTTAGACCTTTAATTTCTCTGAGCAGTGTTTTATAATTGCACACTTTCTTCATGAAGCTTATTCCTAGTTATTTCTTTTTCTTTGATCCTATTATTTCTTAATGTGAATTTTTACTCTTTTTTGAGATAAGGTGTTCCTATGTAGTTCAGGCTGGTCTTGAATTCAATGCAGTCCTCCTACCTCAGTTTTAATATCAGTTTTTGATTACTTATTGCTGGTGTACAGAAATATTAATTTCTATATACTGACCTTGAATCTAAAGACCTTGCCTAGCTGGGCGTGGTGGCGCACGCCTATAATCCCAGCACTTGGGAGGCTGAGGCAGGAGGATCATTGGGAGATCAAGACCAACCTGGGCTACAAAGTGAGCTCAAGGCCAGCACAAACTGCATAGCGAAAACCTGTCTCAAAAAATAAAAAAATTAAAAAATAAAAATTGCCAAACTCATCTGTTACTTTATTTAAGACTTCAGAAATACGGAATTATGTTGACATGAATAAAAGCAATTTTTTTTCTTTTCCCATCTCAATGCCTTTTATTTCTGTAACTTGCTTTATGACACTAGCTAGGATGCCTAGTACACTGTTAAATAAAAGTAGTGAAAGCAAGCATCCTTGTTTTCTTAATTTTAGGGGGAAACAATCTTTTTTTTTTTTAACATTCAGTCTTTAACCATTAAGTGTGATATCTAACACAGACAACCTTTAACAGATTGAGTAACTTACCTTCTTTTCCTATTTTATGATTAATAGGCATTGAATTTTGTCAAGTGCTTTTTATATGTCTTCTCATGTGGCTATGTATTCTATTAACATGGTACTACATTAATTTATTTTTTAAATTTAAGAAAATTTAATGCATGTTTGCAGTGCATAATAATTAAGTTGGCACATGTATATAACATATCTTAATTCTTTTCACTTTCCCTCCTTTCCCTGACTCCTTTCATTTTTGTCCCCTTCCCAATTTGCAAAAGATGTTTCCTATTATCTTTTTATTTTGCTCTTCAAATTATCTCTACTTTGTGTTTCTTATATACGAGAAATCATGCAATATTTAAGCTTATGTGTCTGATTTATTTAACAGTATAGTCTTGAAATACATCCATTTTTCTATAAATGACTCCTTTATAGCAGAGTAGTACTCCACAGTTTAAAAATATATTTTCTTCAATCATTCATCTCTTAATGGACACATAGGCAACTTACAAGATTTAGCTATCATAATTTGTGCCGTTATAAACATGGATATATGTATCACTGTAATACAATACCTTTAATTCTTTTAAGAAGATATCTTAAAGAAGGCTAGTATGTGTATTTTTAGTTTTTTGAGGAATCTCCATACTGATTTCCATAATAATTCTTTTCTTTTTTTTTTTTTGTACTGGGGATCAAACTCACTACCTCGTGATTGCCAAACAGGCGCTTATGCCACTGAGCTAAATCCCTGGCCCTAATAGTGGTTACTTTCAAATGTTAAACCAGTGTTCTACTTCTGAAATAAATTCCACTAGATCACAATGAATAATTCATTTCATATGCTGCTAAATTTGGTTTGTTGACATTTTGTTAAAGATTTTTACACCTATGTGCTCAACAAATTTTCTTAAAATGTCTTTACCTAGCTTTTGTATCAAAGTAATATTGGTCTCACAGAATGAACTTGAGAAGCGTTATTTTTCTCCCTGGTTTTTATAAACAGTTTGTGTAGGATTAATACATTTGTTATTGACCTAATTAACTTTTACTCATCCTTCTGATCTCACCAAAAGTATTAGTTTCCCAGGGAAAGTTTATCTGGCCACTTTGACTAGGTCCATTCCTTTAAATGTGATAGTTTGTAAATAATAGTTCTTAGGATTTATCACAAGTGTTTTATTTTTATTGTTTTCTTCCATTTTAACAAAAACTCGAAAAAAAGAAAAATGTTGAATGTTTTTGCTTAACCATTATGTAAATCTAGATACCGCTGACACATTGTAGGTAGGCATTCAACAATTATTTATTATATGAAGAATATATAATGGCTATTTTAATTTTATTCTGGTATTTTTTCCCTGTTTTGGCTTATTATTACTTCCCCTCTGTAGAAAAAAAAATTGTGTGTGTGTATATATACACACATATATATTTTGCACATATATGTACACATATATTAATTTTTGTTGTTGTTGAAACAGAGTGTCACTATACAGTTCAGGCTGGTTTTGAACTCACTATGTAGCCCAGGCTGGCGTCAAACTCATGGCAATCCTCCTGCCTCAGCCTGAGTGCTGGGATTATAGGCATGCACCACCACATCCAGTTTAGGGTCTTCAATATTATTTAGATTCATTATAACTCTTTCCAGTCTATCTACATGTTTTTGGTTCATATACACACTTAGAATGGTATCATTTCATCAAGTATTACTGTGGCAACATTCCATAGATTTTGTTACGATGTCTATATTTTTACTTCTATCCTTGGATAACAGATAGGATGTGGCCTACTAAAAAAAAAAAACTACCAACATCTTTCCATTTATTGTAGAACAGTAGCTAAAGTGTGGTAGGGCCCTCCCCACTGTGTTGGGGTCAGAAATTTTTACAATGTAGCAATATCAGCCTCTGTGGCATATGTAATTCTGATATAACTCTGTAACATAAATCATACCCAACCAAACAGTAAAATGTTAGTGTATGCCCATATAAGGTAGACAAAGACACAAAAATTGTATAAGAGCACAACTACACAACTACACCATGTTCAAAGTTCAGCCTTTGGATTGTAATCTGCTGAGTCAGTGCTAGCAAAAATAAAGCTGCTTCCTGGGAAAAAGCCCTCAGTATCCATCTCTCTGCATGGAAATCCTGCAGCATTTCTTGGGGCTTGTCCAGGATTTGGAGATGGTATATTTCTACCTCTTTTACCACAGAAGTCCAAACCTCAGAGCACCAGAAAATGCAACCTCGCCCAGCAGCAGTGGACTGGTAGACCCATAGGGGAGCTTGACCCCTCTCCAACATTCTGGGGCAAGAGCTCCAGGCACACATTAGACATGGAAGCCCAGGAACCAGTTCAGGGAGCACCTCCTGCCAGATCTGGTAATACCTGGACTCCATCTGATAGTTCAGCCTTTCAAGAGGCAGAAGGGGAAACTGATCACTTTCCAGAGTTGCTCAAGTAAGTTTCAATGAAACTGAAACCTCAACTCTCAGGAACTGGGTGGCAGACGAGTACCAGAGCTGCCCGAGTAGTTCTGCAAGGAATGAAACCTTGGCCCCAAGGAGCAGGGGGGCGAGTTGAAGTCCGTGTGTGCGTGTGTGCGTGCGTGCGTGCATGCGTGCGTGCGTGTGTGTGTGTGAATGAGACAGCAGGAAGGTTCTGAGCTGACCACAGGGCCGAGGCCCCACGGCAATGCTCATAAGATGAAGCTCTGCCAGCACACGTGGACTGATTGTTGGCAACTTCTCCTAACCCTGTTCAACAGTGAGATGTGCCACTCTATGCTAGATGGATTCCCCTGGCTGACACCCACAACCAATTCCCAGGAGAGGATTCCTAGTAGGACCCAAACTCAGAAGGAGAGCTCACCTCAATCACATGGTACCAGGAGACCCTCCTAAAGGGGATAAAGGAAGGAGGAAAAAGGGCCATGAACATGAGCAAAACTTTGGAGGTGCTCCAAGCGCCAGGAGAAAGCTTGAGCTAATTCTACAAAAGGTCAAGTTAAGTGTTCCATCTGTACATCCCCTTTGAACTGGAAGTGGCTGAGGAACAATGGATGGTAAATGTGCCATTTGTCAGCCAGGTTCAAGGACACCTTAGGCACAAGTTACAGAAACTGAAGAGTTTTGCTGGAAAGAATGCCAACCAATTATTAGAAGTCACAACCAAGGTGTTTGTTGACAGAGATCAGAAGACTTAATGGGAGGAGAGTTCAAAGAAGGAGGCAGACTTATTGGCAGCCGCCCTGGCTGAACCATCAGGATAGTCCCATAAGGATAACCCAGGGGCAGAGCCAATTCACCAAAGACAACACTTCATCCCTTACAAGGCACAGATTGGGATCCCAAAGCATTTGGAAAGATTTTCAGATCATCAGATCACCCAACCCTATCAGTCACTTGGAACACACCTCTTCTGCCTGTCCAAAAATGGGGCACAGATGACTACTGGTCAGTTCAAGATGTGCAAGCAGTAAACAACCAGGCCACCATTACCCTATACCCCATTGTCCCAAACCCTTACATTCTCTTTGGCCTCATCCCTGCTAAAGCAGCCTTCTTTACATGTCCTCGAGGATGCCTTCTTCTGTACTAGTCTGGCCCCACAGAGTCAGCTAATTTTTGCCTTCCAGTTGGAAAATTCAGAAAAATGGCAACAAAGGCTACCCCAAGGGTTCAAAAATTCCCCAACCATTTTTGGCACAGTACTGGCCATTAACCTGAAGACCTTCCCTGCAGCTCAACATGGTCATGTATTACTCCAGTATATAGATGACCTTCTATTGGCTACCCAAACACAGAAAAGTTGCATGGAAGGGACACAATTATTCCTCACTCTCCTGTGGGAGGCTGGCTATAAGATCTCCAGAAAGAAGGCCCAAATTTGCCAGGAAAAAGTACTTCAGTTTCCACTTGTCACAGGGACAATGGCATCTCAGGTCTGAGAGAAAAGAAGTTTGTTAATCCCAGTTCCAACAACCAGGACTGAGAGTTCCTCAGTTCCCAAGTTCTGTAGGACTTGAGTACCTAACTTCTCAGTATTGCTGCAACCCCTTTATAAGCACGCAAAGGTGGAGGGGATGACAAGAACCTCTGTTATGGAAACAAGAATAACAGAAAGCCTTTGAAGAGAACACACAGGCCTTCACCAGTGCACTAGGCCTGGGACTTCCAGACATGACTAAGCCTTTCCTTGTGTACATCCACAAGAGGACTGATACAGCAGTGAGAGTTTTAACTCAGGGATCCTGGCATCCACCAGTAGCATACCTCTCTAAGCAATTTGACTCTGCCACCCAGGGCTGACCACCCTCTTTTTGCAAGCACTTACACATACAGCCCTCTTAGTGACAGAGGCTGACAAACTTACTACTTGACAAGAATTAACAGCCCAAGTGCCAGACTCAGTTCTGACATTAACGGAGTACAAGGGGCAATACTGGCAAACACCCAGATGGTCAGATATCAGGGGATGTTATATGAAAACCCACACATTCACCTGGAAGTAGTTCAGACCCTAAACCCAGCAACCCTACTGCCTGTCAGGCCAGGCCAGCCAGATCATGACTACATCGAGGTCATGGATAAGGTATTCACCAGCTGACTGGATTTAGGGACCAGTCCTTCAAGGGCTCCAACGCCAAGTATTTCACAGATGGTAATAGTTTTATAAAAGAGGGAGAATGCCTTGCAGGGTACTCCTGGTAACCCTGAATTCCATCAGTGAGGCAGAATCTCTGCCAAGTGGGACCTCACCACACAAAGTGGAGCTCACTGCACTTACCTGAGCACTTCAGCTGGCAGCAGGAATACTCGTCAACATATACACGAACTCTAAGTATGCCTTCACCACCCTTCATGTGCACAGGCTCTATATAAAGAAAAAGGCCTGATAAACTCAGGGAAAAAATATAACTTATGGCAAGGAAATCCTTCAACTCTTGGATGCTGTATGGGCCCCTAAAAGGGTGGCAGTCATGCACTGTCAGAACATTAGAAGGGAGACACCACAGCTGCTCAGGGAAACTGCAAAGCACATGAGAAGCTAAGCTGGTGGCTACCAGGGGAACAGCGGAGTCGATGGTCATGGTTTCCACACTATTTCTGAGGCCATTAACAGAATGGGACTCTAATTACCCACACCATGAGGTTGCTTGGCTTAAGGCCAAGGATGGAAGTTACCTCCCAGGCAGATGGTGAAAGTTTTAAAGAAGCTCTGGTAGCAATCCCGGAGGCACTAGCTCCAGCTTTTGTCAGAAATTCTCATCAGGACACCCGTAAGGGCTGGGCAGCTCTTGAGACTGCCATGAGTCAACATTTCGACATCACTCAGCTCTCCAGCATAGCCCGGGTGGTGTGTGAACAATGAGAAATGTGGCCTCCATTAACCCATGTCAAGGGCCCACGGTCACTCCTGGGGTACAAATTGTTGGAGGAGCCCCATTTGAAAATGTGGCTGTGGATATTACTGAGCTTCCCCATGTCAGTGGCTATAAGTATTTGCTAGTTTTTGCATGTACTTTCTCAGGTTGGGTAGAGGACTTCCCCACCTGTATGGAAAAGGCATCTAAGGTGGCCCAGATCCTTCTGACAGAAATCATCCCCTATTTTGGAATTCCTGTTACCAGAGGATCAGACGAAAGGCCAACATTCACCAAAAAGGTGGTACAGTTAGTAGCCAAAGGACTAAAGATTACTTGGAAACTGCATGCAGCATACTGTTGTCCCAAGTTCAGGGAAGGTAAAACAAGTGAACCAGATTGTTAGGCTACAGCTCAGCAAGCCTTGTCAGGAAACTCAACTGCACTGGGACTAACTCTTGCCAACAGCTCTGCTGAGGATTAGATCTAATCCCACTAAACAGACAGGGTTTTCTTCTTTTGAAATTCTCTATGGGGGACCCCTCTTATTAAGGACATGATGGGGGATTTAAAAGACCTTGGGAACTTCATTCTAAGACAACAGATGCAGGTGTTAGGCTCAGCCTTAGCCACACTACACCAGT
>RJWT010041511.1:0-12306 GCA_004365215.1 Cuniculus paca
CCAGAGACTCCGGCCCCAGGCCTCCCATGCCACCTGACCCCCCTGCCTTCCCTTTATGTGGGACGAGCTGTGGGAATGGTTCCCTGCTCTTGGCTGCTGCTTGGTGTGCTTCACAGATGGGCAGGAGCAGCCTGCTGCAGTAAGGCTGTGGCCGAGTTCTGAGCCTGGGACTGTGTGTGTGGGTCTCGGAAGAGGGAATGCGGAGAAGGTAGTTAGGTCACTTCCGGGTTCAGCCCATACATCCTCCAATGGAAGAAATCTCATTCTCCTTTCCTACTCACCAAACCAGAGAAGGACAAGGCTATCCCTAATGTTGAATTCTCATATGGTGAGACCTTTAACTTTAATTTTCAACCCAGCTGATTTTGGCATCTGCCTGGGGACTGGTGGAACACATCTCTCACACTTCTGGGCATGTCTGGTATGCTAAGGGGATGTCACCTTGGGTACTGTAGATGTTCCTTGGCCCCTTGCTCTTTGGCACTGTGTCTCTTAGTTACTTTTCTCTCCTGCTGAGACAAAATACCTGACACCCAAAGTTAAAGGAGGAAATATTTATTTAGTTCACAGTTTATAGAAGTTTCAGTCTATAATTGGCTGGCTCCAAGGCAGGGTAGCTTGGCAGGGGAGAACAGTCATGGTGGATAGAAAGTAGCAAAATGACAAGTAGGGTGAGACAAGACTCTTTCTGTCCCTTCTATATTGTATCAAGACTGCTGGGATTTGGGTAGTGCCAAACCAATCAGTGGACTGATTTAGCAATCACACATTCTTAATCCCAGCATCACACACTTCAGATTCAGCCACCTCTGAAAAAGCCTTAGACTGCATGAGGCTTGGAGGGGACATCTAGACACAAACCATAACACACTGTTCTGGTTATATTCTGCTTTCTGGCCATCATGAACTAAGCAGAATTGCTTTGCCATAATGTTTTTCTACCTTGGAGCCAGCTGATCATGGACTGCATCCACTAATACTGCAAGTCAAGTAAATTTCTCCTTCTATAAGTCAGTTATTGAATTGTGTGTCCAATCACAGGAAAGTTGATCAATACACATGTGAAGGAATGTTGGCTCCCTTATATCACACATGAGCTGAAACCCTTTATTTGTTCCACCTTTGTCCGTGGGAAGACTAAATTGACTGAAAGAGTTTGGAGCACTCAAGCTCAGGGCTCTGAACTGTGAATGGCTGACACCAACTCCACCCACAGTGACCTGGGGCCACCTGTTCTCCCAGGCATTTGTGTATTTTCTCCTTCACAATGTTTAACTAACATTTTAATTCAATGATTACTAAAAAATTATTTATTTGCCTGTGCTGTATACCTGTTGTTCAGCATAGTGTCTTACATACTTCCTATGTACCCATTGTATCATGGAGCAAATGGCTGTTGAGACCCCATTCAGCACTTAACCTGCTTGGCTGGGACACGAGTACAAGAACAAGAAACCTAGTGAGTCACTTCAACATTCTCTTTTTTTTTTTTTTTTGCATTCTCTTTATGTCTAAAGACTTGGAGGGTCTAGGGTTTTATTTATTTATTTATCTATTTATTTATTTATTGGCAACAGGGTCTTGCTATGTAGTATAGGCTGGCCTTGAATTCACTATGTAGCCCATGCTGGCCTGGAACTCACTAAAGTTCTTCTGCCTCAGCTTCCCAATGCATGTGCCTTCACACTCAATATAAGTTATCTGTATTTTAAATACTTTTGTATACTTTTAGAAGGGGCTAGCATATGCAGTAGGTGACTGATAGATACTAGATAGCTAAAGAGATGACAGATACATGATAGTAGATGATTAATAGATAGATGACAGGTGATAGCTATTAGATAAATAGATTATAGATATGCGATAGATGACAGATGATTGATAAATAAATAATAGATTATGTGTAGATAGATGATAGAAGGATAATATATGAGAATAGATAGATGATAGAGTGGATGGCAGATAGACATCAGATGATGGTGATGATGATAGACAGATGGACAGATAGATATCTGATGATGATGATGGTAGATAGATAAGTGGATGGATGGGTAGCTAGATAGATAGATGGCTGATAGATTAGTTTGCTTGCTTCTCTCTTCATGGCAGAGGTTGCAAATTCTATCCCACACACAGTGGAAGTGGCGCATTTACTTGTGTAAGACCTTTCAATTCAAGGATTTAATGATGTATTTTTGCCCACAGTATCTTGTTCCACATGTGGTAAAACAGGTAAGAAAATCAATGCTGGAACTGATGGAGCATGCCTGAAATCTCAGCACTTGGGAGACTGAGGCAGGAAGATTGCCATGAGTTTGAGGTCAACCTAGTCTACATAGTGAGTTTCCTGTCAGCCTAAATTATTGACTGAGATCCTACCTCAAAAAACAAAAGCAAAAACAAACAAATAAACAACAAAAAAGAGAAAAGAAAACCAAAAACAAAAAAAGAAGAAAAAAAAGAAATTCAGCATTTCCTATAATTTCCACACCTTCCCCAACCCAAATTCGAACCACACTTCAAAACAAATGAACTTAAACAGAGACACTGGTGGAAACCTTCATACAGGAGAGATTCAAGAAAAAAGTTATGTCTCGGGTATCAGACAGTCAACTCGTAAATATCTTTTGCTGTCTTCAGGTTTGTTAGGCCTCCTCTCCTCTCTTGCTCTTCCTGTTTCTCTTTGCTTCCATTCCAACTGTGTGCAACTTAGCTCTCTCCTGCATTGCCTCATGTTTGGCTAGTCCCTGCCCTGTGGTCTCACTCCTCCTTGGGTGGCTCAAAAAGCTGGTTTCTAAACACAGGTTTCTCCCCCAGAAGCTTCTGGCAGCAGTTATTAAATACCTTTATCGTGCATCATATGTACACAAATGCCAGAAACAACACAGACGCCTCTTGCCAGCCATGTGGTGAATGGAAGAAGCTCCTTCAGTCAGATCTGGGCTAAGCAGGACCTGTGACCCTCACTCGGCCCAGCTTCCTAGCCAGAAGGAAAGCCTGGCTCCTGCACTGGGAAGCTGGAAAGCAGAGGATGGGAGCAGCAGGTGAGGCATCTGATGAGGAGTCCTACACACTTGGACAGTGCTGGATCTGGGCTGGGAGAAGCACAAGGCGAGGGCCAAGTAAGGCAGACAGAGTTCACATATCAGGGTGATGGCCACACAGGTCACTGCACATCCCTGAGGGCAGTGTCAGTGCTGGCTGGCCTTTGTGGTCCTGGAGGCTCTTGGGCCCAGCACCTAGAAGATCAAGTAAAAGAGGAAGTGCCCTGTCCTAATCTAACTGTTGGTCCCCATCCCTGGAGTCTGTTTCCATTACTGCTGCAGAAGGGCCATGGCAGCCAGGGCCTTCCTTGTTGGCTATGCGCAACCAGCAAAGTGTCTAAAATCCAGCAGAGGGTCACTCACAGTTGCTATGCCGGTGAGAGTCCTAGGGAGACAGAATGTCACCAGTTACTGGGGCAGAGGAGCTGAGGGTCAGGATTACCAGCTCAGGATCAGGCTTCAGGAGGGTGCTTGGGGGAACAGGAGACCTGGAAGTCCTTGAAGGGGAAACTCAAGTAATTGGCTCTGGGGTCCTGAATTGGTGGTTATGTCTAGCTGGGTCCCCAGGGGGAGGCGTAAGGAGACTGTTGGGTGGAGATGTGGTAACTGTCCCAGAAGTTCCCAGCATGGGAAGATGCAATGTCCCCTGGGCTCCTTGGGCCTCTGAGCCTCCCTCCAGACCCTTCCTGTCTAGCCCTGACCTTGAGCTACAGGCAAAGCCACAGGCAGTCTGCATAATCCCAGCCCCAAGGTCACAGAGCCTGGTGTAGGAGAGGACTAGGAAGGTAAAAGCCAGGCTCCTCAATGATCACTGCATCTTGCTGCCAAGGTCAGGCTGAGAACTGCCCTTGCACACAAACAGGAGTTTCTGATACTGTTTGAGAAGCAGTGGTAGTTTCCAACCTGCTAATGTGGCCAACTTTTCCATGTCCTCTTTCCAATTGTCCCCTTCCCAGCCTCCCAGCACACTGAAACTGGAGCTGGCATCCTGGACAGGGAGCAGGGGCTGCTGCATGGGGTGACTGGCCTCCCATGTCTGCATCCTCCCTGCAGGTGAGGGACACTGTGTGAGGCTCCACATCACCAGCAGCCAGCAAGAGGCTGAGAAGTAGGCAACAGTGAACTGTGATAGGGCAGCTCTGCTCTGAGGTGAGAGGACTCAGCGGGAAGAGCTACGCAGTGCTAGAGAGGCCAGCTCAGCAACAGAGGGGAGGCTCATGGTAGAGGGTGTCACGCCAGTACTGGATCCTGCAGCCCTGCGTTGGAGAAGAGGTGACAATGAGACAGCAGACTGGAATGTGAGTGGGCCTGGGCTTACAGAGGGCTGCTAGTGTTTCCCAGTGGAACGTTTAACCTGCTGTCTGACAAAGAGAGCAGAGGGAAACTAGAGCCGTCCAACTGGCCAGGACTGCCTAGATTTTCCATCCTGAACATCTTTGAGATGTGAGCAGGAGGAATCATGCTCACAGTGCAGAGCCTGGCATGAGCTGCTGTCCTGGTCCTTCCTTAGAGGTTGTTTCTGTTGAATGATATCCCAGTAATTGATTCTGAGAGCTTGGAAATTATTTAAGCATCTTCTTCAGAATCTCATTAGAGGCTTATATCCACAGAAGAACCCGGGCCATGTCCACACAGGGCTCCACCCTGTTGGCAAGGGGGATTTGCATTTACTAAGAAATAAAATTTTATATGTAGGAAGAGGGAAGAATGGAGAATGGAGCTGATGGGATATTTCAACCTTTTCGATTCCCTCTGAAATTTTCCCTGCAAGTTTTCCCATGAGACACTGGTAAATTTTCCCTAGGAAACTGCAATTGGTGCATGAGATATGTGCATAAAATGATACACAAATTGATAACAACATGTTTGTGAAGTACACAGAAAGGCTTGTTGCCCCAGGCTTCTGCTGCAGAGATACTGATGTGGCAGAGACACAGGCAAAATGGTGGGTGGGATGCTGCCCTTGGTTTCAGTTGAGGAAGACTTGCAGGACTGACAAGCCCTTGGGTAATTCTGGTGGGAGGGCAAGTGTCTTGGTTACTTTTCTCTCCTTGCTGAGACAAAACACCCAACACCCAAAATGGAGGAAGGATAGGTTTATTTAGCTCACTGTTTCTCAAGGTTTCAGTCCATAATCAGCTGGTTCCAAGGCAAGGTGGCATGGCACTGGGGCAACAGTTCAAAGCAGCAGCCAGCAAAAAGCAGCCAGAGTAAAAGAGGGGAGGGGCAAGCCTCTTTTCTACTCTTAAATTGTAGGCAGGCCACCCCCTCACCCAGGGCAGGTGTAGCACTCACAAGATCTCCTTGCCTTCCTTTGCACAGGATGAGGATATTAACAAAGTAAGGATCCTGGCTCCCTGCTGAGTCTCTCAGTTAAACTTCTAAACTTTTCAAGTTGACACAATGTATCAACCATAACGATTCACCCCTTGTCAACTTGGCAACCAGACATACTTCTTTAAAGCAGCCTCCAGATACCAAGACATGCTAATTCTTACCATTTTGCAACTTGAAAATGATAACACAGTTTAACAATCCTTAAGAACCAGCATTAAGTCTATAAAATTATTTTCATTAGAAACATAACATTTTGTCCTTGGATCTCCAAAGACTCATGTACACCCCTTTATGCAAAAGGCATTTAGTCCATCTGCAAGAGTTGCCAAAGTCCTAACAGTTTAAGCATTGCCGGAAAGTTTAAGTCCCAAGTCTCCACTGAGATGTAAGGCTTAGCTGCAAACCCCTGTACAAATGAAAACAAAGTTAAACACTTCCAACATGCAATGGCACAAGATAGACATTACCATTCCAGAAGTTACAAACAGGGGAATACAAAGCATTGGAACCAAAGTAAGTCCAAAATCCAGCAGAGCAAATGTTAAGTCCTATAGTTGCTTGTCCAGCATGTGAAGCAATCTGTGAACTCCAAAGGGCTTATGTAGTTCCACCCCTATGGCATTTCTGGTGATCTTAGCTCCCACCACTTCTCTGTTGGGCTTGTTCTGCTCAATCTTTGCAGCTTTCTGTAGATGCTCCATGCTCCTGGTTTGTTTGTTTTTTTGCGGCACCGGGGATTGAACTCATGACCTCAAATTTGCCAGGCTGGCACTTAGGCCCCTGCCCACTCCCGGCTTTTTTAAACTTCTGGGGTCTCCACTGCACCCTTGGCTTCACACTCACAGCTTCACACACTGCCCTCTCAGGGGCACATTGCATGACCCCCCCCAGGCCTTCTGAAGCTGTCTTAACCACAGAACTTGTGCATTCTGTATGCACTTAAAACCAGCATGATGTGGATGATGCTGAGGTCTACTGCAAGTTGGAGCAGTAGCCAGGCTTTCCTATCGTTTAGCTGTAGGGGTCGAGTGCCTGGATCACTGAGCACTCTGAACCTGATTCTGAGAAACAGATTCTCTGTGTCATCGCTATTTTGGAAACTGGCATGGCTGCCATCACTCTGGAACCTCCTGTGGCCTCTGCCGCCCTTCTGGAGCATAGCACTCTGCAGCTTTCTCCCCCAAGCAAACTCTTTCACCTTTGCAATTTTGAGGCTGCAAAAGTGGAGACCTGCTGCCTCTTCCCGTGATCCCCTCAGGTCATCTTTTTTATTTTTTTGTTCCTTCTCAGCAATCGAGATCTCACCTTTATCTTTACAGTTCACAGCTTCCTGGCCAAACTCATAATGTTTTAAATTACCATGCTGGGCTCTTTGCTCTTGCCCCCAGCAATAGGCATGCCATCGCCTCAACGTTCAACTGCCTTGAAATTTCTTCTGCCAAATTAATCAGTTAGTTGCCCTTAATCTGAGTCTCAGGTAAAGTCTCTGGACATGAGCAAAATGCAGACAAACTTTCTGTCCAGCCATAACACACACTGTCTGGAGTCCAACAACCAATGCAGTCCTTCTTTCCAGCAGAAACCTCCCGAGCCTGGTCTTTACCAGCAGGCTTTCTATCAGCCTTCTGGTCTCCTGAGCTCTGACCAGAATCTCCCATGTAGAACAGCCTAAGCTGCTCCAGGGCTACTCTTTGTGGTGACATCTCCAAACCTTTCCAAACTCTTCATACTAAAACAGATCATCATTTAACATCACTTACTGGAAGGTGACAGCAATGCCATGTAAAGGGTTTAGCACTGGAAGACATTTAAAGTAAAGGTCATCGATATAATTTTCCAAGACATTTTTAAATATGACCAGATACTTTTGCTGTAAGTTGTTGATTATCAGCCTATATTACATTTACCATTTGCAAAGTTCATTTCTTGTGGAATAACAGATAAAGTAAATTTGAATGTTTTCAGATGTCTTGGTAACTGGGACCCTTGGAAGGGGGCTGTCTTGCTTCTCATCAAGACACACCCCCAATCGCTGCTATCAGTGAACTCTTACTCAGAAGCTATGAGAAAAGCTGGCTCTCATTGACACAATCACTTCCAGAGTGGTGTGTTTACCCTCTCTGCCCTGAGTGGCACTGTTCAGGGACAGCAGCCCCTTTTTGTTGAAATAAATTTTATTGTGTAAAATATTAAAGCTATGCAGCATGATGTTCTAACGTAGATCCAGGTGTGATTGAAATATATGGTGATTGCTTAAATTTAAAAATTATTACAATAAAAGACATGTTGCCATTAATCCTCCTCAAAATACTCCCCCTCATAGTGAATACCCTTATCTCATTGTTCTTGCCACTTTCTGAAGCAGTCCTGGAAATCCTTTTTCATGTCCTTATGAGGTGCGAGCAAAAATGTGTTGAATGTTGCTGTAGAATGTCACCCAGTGCAAAAGCAGGCTGATAAAAACATGGCACTGTGACCTCATCCGCCTTATCCAAGGGATCTGTCACCATGCAACTTCCGCCTCTTCCCCAAAGTCAGAATGACCATGAAAGGTAAATGTTGTGAATCTGCTCAGGCAGCTACAGCAATACAAATAAACACAGTATGAAAGAGGGCTTCCAGAACTGCTTCAGAACGTGGCAAACATGATAGACTGAGTGTGTTTGAAATGAGGGAGACTCATGTCAATGTGTCTTTTACTGTAATAAGTGTTTTAAATTTAAACATTCATCATAGTTTTTGATCACACCACATCTATAGCAAAACAGTAACTATCACAGAACAAATTAATATCTACACCCTCACCCAAGTTGGTTATGGTTTCTAAGGGGAGAGCAGCTCCGAAAAACTCCTTGATCTGTGTTCTGAGTACATTTGTCCCATGCAGGTGTCACGGACAGGCCACTGTGCCTTGTGTGCAGTATCAAGAATATCCACATTAAGAATCTTAATAATTAGCCACTTGGAGTCAAGACTTTTTAACAACTTCAACATTTTTTTATTTCGTCAAAACATTGTATGTAATTCTGCCCATTTTTAGGTGAAGTCTACTTTATGATCCTCCACTGGGTGTTCTGAGACAGCTCAGGACTCCCTGGGTCCCCTCACCCAGAGGCAGAGGCAGAGGCAGGACAAGTAGATCCCACCTTGAAATTTTGCTGTCTCTTACACACAATCACACCAAAGCCACTCAGCATGAGACTTCAGCCTGTGGACTTTAAAAAAATATTTACTACATGTTTGTGGTACATCCATCATGGGAGCTGGTACATGTAACTAATTCTTGTTTTTCATCCCCTTCTCCTCTTCTTCCTCTCTCCCTCCACCTCTTTTGAATAGATCCATCTCACTGCTTCCTATTGTCTATCTTTTATTTTGCTCTTTATTTCTGCTTTGAGTTTCTCATGTAAGGGAAACCAGGCGATAATGAAACTTTTGTGTTTGATTTATTTCACTTAACATTATGGTCTCAAGATGCATCTGCTTTCCTACAAATGACTCGAACAGTGAAATTAATAAAATGCATGGGCTTTCACTGTCATCAGCTAATCATAAATGAAGAGCTCTTCTGCAGGTGGGACCTGTGTGGACTGAGGCAGAGATGCCATGGAGCCTGCCTGTGTGGCAGTGACTCTACAGTCTCAGCTGGGTGTTCAGATCGGGTGAAACGAATGACCCCCAAGCGCCCACACACCAAAGTGCAGGTGCAGGGAGCCATAAAAACTAACATGTTGCTCTCATTTCTCCTAATTAGTACTTCTGGCCAAGGACTTTCCTGTTTAGTAAGCACACACTGAAAATCACTGCCAATCATTAGCAATCTTCTTGAATTAAATTCAATGTGCTACTATCATTGTCTCCACAAAACATAAATAAATAAAAGAAGCCACTTAGTAAAACTGACATAAAATGATGGCAAGAGGAATGTACTGTTCCAGCTAGCTGAGGGTTGCCCAAGAGTTCCCTGCGGCTGCAGGGTGAGACCTGGATTGTGGCCAGCTGGTCCTCACTGTCCTGTCTGAGGCCAGCACTGGGAGAGGCCCACCCTCCTTCACTCCACTGCTACTTAAGACTCTCCTCCCCAGGGATGGTGACAGGGACATAGATGGCACCCAGGCTCCTGGCTCACCCATCCTACAGTTGTGAACAGTGCCTATAGCTCAGAGACAGTGGTGGGGTTTAAGTCAGTATTGATGGAAATCTGATTAGTACAAGTTTAACATGGTGCATCTAATTCTGATAGGAAACCAAAGCCAAAATGAAAGAGAAAAAGAAAAATTTGCAACACTGTTCATTTAGCAGTCAACACACACTTTCTGTCCAGCTGTATCTCAAGTTCTGGGGCATTGAGCTCTTTGACCAAGCAGTGTCAGACTGCAGGCCCTTGACTGACCACTTCCAATGGTTGCAAAGCAATTGATCAGTTCTCTTTAAAATAAGCAGATGATATATCATTTCTTTCTATTTGTGAAGCTAGCTGTCGATACAATATTTTCTATCAGTAACAGAAAGACTTATTCCAAGATTCTAACTAAATTTCTGTAGTAGTGCAAAAAAAGGGTCATCTAGATTTAGTCTTCTTTCAGAGCCAAAAAAATGACTGCATTAGGAATGTCTAAGTTATGTTGGTGCTGTCCACTTTGCTTTAGGAGAAGAATTCTAAATGCCTCTCCTGCAGAAATGGCCCTGGAGGGTGCTATGTGCCTCACTTTCTGGATAATTTAGCAAAGAGCCCAATATAGAGTGGGTATTTTGTTTTAGAAATGGAAAACCGACTAATATAACACAATTCTTAGCCACTTGTTTCACTTCTCTAAGGCCCAGTTTCCTCACTGCCCTAAGGGGCTGACATGACCCACCTGGAAGGTCTGCAATGCTGTCCAAGGCAGGGCACAGGGGCATCTTTGCTGGCCTCAAAATGCCACACACCAGTTACATCCTCTCACTGATAGAAACTTTTTCAAAGAGATGCATAAAAGTAGCTCACTAGTTGGACTTAACTGAAGGATATTTATTTATTTACTTATTCAAAAGGAAAATGTTTTTAGATATTCTGACTAATGAATGTTTGTTTAATGGATGAATTAATGAATGTGTTAATTATTATTGGAAGCATTATGTTGTGTCAGTAATGGTGATACTTATGACATAGTAGAATCATTTTACCTTCACATTTACAAACACATTTACTTTTCCCCATTTTTCCAACACATTTATGAATCTCCCTTCCCTTTCTGGGTAGGGTGACTAAGGGCTCCATACAAAAGAAGTCTTTGAATTTTTGAGAAATAACATCTGCAAAAGGAAATCTCCATCTGAAGATGGAATTGCCTTGAATGTGAGAAGTCATCCTCTTCTCATTTTTGGAGATTGTAGCAGTCATTTTCTGACCTCCTATGTGTCAGGCTGTTGTCCCTCTGGACCCAAAACCGTGTGGAACAGACATACACACCCGTTCAGCAAGTTTTGTGCACACCACAAAATGCTGGTAGCTTGTCTCCACACTCCATGTTCTAGAACTAGCAGTTATTTGTTGCTTTTGGCTTGGCTGGAATTTATCTTCCATGAGATAAATCTTTTGGCTTAAATACAATTTTTAAAGATTCTCAAATGTCCATGTCTCCTTTTCAGCATTAATTAAATTAAAACAGAACCAGTGTCCTGAAAAGCTCATGTAATCCTAACTTTGGAGGCGGTTTCTCATTATGTCAGCCAGGCACTGCTCCCTTCCTCCATGGAAAGGAAGAGAGATCCAACAGATAGGCAGTCTTCAGCTTCAGCCCAGAGTGAAGCACGAAGCTCTAGCTAGCCAGCACCCTTGCCGTGACTGGGATGGAGTCTGACCCTCCGGTTTCTGTGCTGTACATTGGTACCTCGGGGTGATGGTGTTGGGGAGCACTGTGGGCCTTAAAGAGGGGAGGTCTGGTGGGAGGTTCTTAGGTCACTGGAGACATGGCCTGGAGGCATTGAGCCAGCTCTTGGGGGACTCCTGAACCCTTGTGCGTGAGAGTTGTGAGGGTGAGCCCAGCCCCTGGCTCTCTGGATGCCTGTTTCAAGAGGCATTCGCCTCATCTTACACACACTTCCACAGTGATGCTATCCACCACATTGTTGTGTGGCCATGAGGCCCTTATCAAAGGTCAAATCAATGGCACCACCCATTCTTGAACTTCCAGCCTCCAAAACTGTGAGGTGGATAAACATCTTTTCTGTGTAAAGTTAGCCAGCCTCTGGTATTTTGTTTTAGAAATGGAAAACCAACTAATACAACACAATTCTTAGCCACTTGTTTCACTTCTCTAAGGCCCAGTTTCCTCACTACCATAAGGGGCTGACATGACCCACCTGGAAGGTCTGCAATGCTGTCCAAGGCAGGGCACAGGGACATCTTTGCTGGCCTCAAAGTGCCACACAACAGTTACATCCTCTCACTGATAGAAACTGTTTTTCAAAGAGATGCATAAAAGTAACTCACTAGTTGGACTTAACTGAAGGATATTTATTTATTTATCCAAAAGGAAAATGTTTTTAGATATTCTGAAAGTTTGCAGATAGGGTATTGGAAATAAAAGACAAGATGATGTATTTTTAAGTGATAATAAAATAATTTCTATTTTATCATATAAAGTACAGACAGAGGCCAAAGGTATATAATTTGACCAGACAAAACAGCTGGGAATCTGCCTATTGTGAACTCGCTGTGCAATGTAAAACAGCTCCTCTCTCTCCATCCCTGGCCATGTCTTCCTTTCCCGTGACTGAGTGGATAGAGAAGGCTGTGAGCGGAGTCATCTTTGTCCTGGGCTAACCTCCCTTTTGGTTGGCACGCTTTTGGAGTGCCCAGGGCTCCAGGCTCAGCCCCAAAAACAGCTCACAGGGTCCCAGCCTGATAGTCTGTGGTGACCACCTTTACAGATGACTCTTG
>RJWT010041512.1:0-12301 GCA_004365215.1 Cuniculus paca
AAAAGTCTATTCATGTTTTATCTGAATGTATTGCATCCTAGATTTTTAATACACTGATAAAATCAGTATCAGGAAGAAAACAAAATGGAAATAAGTGAGTATCTTTTGCTTATAGAGACTGCATGTTCAATTCAATCATTCATGAACTAAATGAGTACATATACAGCGTGTGCTCACAACTAAGCACATTTTCCTGAGTGCTGCAGATACACAGAGGTGACTTCCAATCTTCTTTAGCTTAAAATCTAGTGAAGAAGAAAGACAAATAAAATGACTGTTTAAGATGTAAGATCCTTGTCACTGAATTTCAATGCACGCTGAGACTCTGGTAATCTGCTTCCAGTCAGGATGGAGATGTAGGTACTAATTTAAGTACTGACAGAAACAACCAAAACAAAGCTGACAAAAACACATCAAACAAATTTTCAGGACAATGGACTTCAGGCAATGAAGAGGATGATCCCTGATAAGATGGGAGACAAATGGAGTAAGCATTCTGAGTGTCTCAATTCCCTGCTCCAACACAAGGAGAACTGGAGTCCATGACATACCCTGAGCTGAGGCCATGAAGTCAATTTTGATAAAACCAACGTGACAGATATCATAGGAGAGATCAACAAAGAGGAGAGGACAGTATGGAAAGAACCCTGGAGATTTACAGAGTCCTTGAATACTGACCAGACTAACAACACAGGTATGCCAAGAAACTACCTAAGATCCAGGGAGAAAGGCATCTGGGATCAGAGGAAACTGGTGTTCACACATGTTGGTAAAATTCACAATTCACAGGACAACAGGTAATCAGAAAGATCATGCATCAGCACAGGGGAATTAATCATTGACTAAACATTGTTCTGATAACCCAAGCAAATCATAAAATCAAGACCAGGGAGGATGAAGTGGTTAATAAGAAACAAATAATATTCAAAAATAAAGACAAAAGAATTATGAAAGATACTTTTAAAAAACCAAATTGCATTTATAAAGATGGAAAATGACCACAATCAAATGGCATGACAGACAACTGTATAACTGAAACTTAAGCAACACAGCTTTGAACTGTACAGGTCAGGTTTTTATCGTGAGACATCAGATAACCTGAAAAACCTTACAGATGAACCACATAGCCAAGAAACACTCAAAAACTTAAGGAAAAATTATGTCACAAATGTATGAACAACCATTTTGAAGAAGGCAAGAGACAGTAGGGTAGCCACTGTTAATCTCCTGTTGTTATGTTTTGAAGACCTGTATTGCTTGCAGTGTTCTGTTCTGAAATACTATGTTGTGTTTGAGTGTATTCTGTTTTCTTTTGTTGTTTTTTTGTTCTATTCTCTTTAAAATAAAATAAAAAATACTATGTCACAAATGCATGCAATATATGCACAGAATAGCTTACCTAGTTATGACATAAAAGACAAAAGCCATAATTGAACACACATAAATTGGACATTGTTAAAATTCAAAACTTTCACTTTTCAAAAAATACTAGTAAGAGAAAAGTCAAGCCACAAACTTGGAGAAAAAAAGCCTTTCAAAAAATATGATGGATCAAGGATGAATTCTTAAAATATAACAAATAACCTAACTTTTTAAATGATGAAAGATTTGAAAAGACAGTTCACCAGAGATGACATACAAATGAAAAACAAGCACAGAGAAACATGCTCAACATGACTAGTCATTAGGTGATGCACAGTAAAAATCACACTAATACATATAATACACACCTATTAGAATGGCTACACACAGACACAGACACACACAGAGAGGCAGTACTACATGTTTGTGAAGATATGGAGGAACTAGAATTCTCATACACCACTGATGGCTATGGAAGGTGGTACAAACACTCTGCAAAATGATTTGGCAGTTTCTCAATAAGGAAAAGAAGGGAGCATTGGGAGGCTTCAGTGGGTGATGGACTGGGTAGCTATCTGGATTGTGGTGATTCAAAGTGTTTAATAGCACATCAAAATTTATCAAGTTGTACACGTTACATATGCACAGGTCAGCATATTTCAGAACCTCCAAAAACACTGAAAATAAAGATCTCTACTGCAAGAACAAACATCTAAGCCAGTGGCTAGGCCTCAGTGCTGCAGGATGGAGATGGAGGAGTGAAATATTTAACCTTCCAGCAAGGGAAAGTGATAGGCAGGTTTTCAGCAAGAGGTTAACCTGATTGGGTCTAAATCTTTAAAAATATGTCATTATGGTTATAGAGCAAACGTTGGTTTCAGAATGCGGATTAGGAAGGAAAAAGAGCACTCTAGGCAGAGATTATGGTTTGCTGACTTGATAATGATCAAGGCACAGGAGAGAAGCCAAGTCAACAAAGAGCTGGGAATGCCACTCACACTAGGAAAGAGCAGTAGGAATGGTTGCTGCTCTGTGGCTGGAGCATACAATACCTTTCATTGTATGCTAATATACAGCATGATATAGCACAAATAGCACTGCAACACATCCACGCTCCATGGCACAGTGCTGAGCAGTGGGTACATCTACATATCCATCAGAATGACTTGTTTTTATACTGGTCCTACCTTTGCCCTTCTCTCTAAATTGTTCAGATACCAAGATGTTCTCATACTTAGGGAAAGGTGACTCACTATCCTCTGAGGGTGTTTCAGATGACTGAGATAAGTCATCAAGGTCATATGCAGCACTTATCTTCCTTTTGTCCTATAAAACAAATAATATTATTCTGAAATGTCCCCAAAGTACTTGTGCCATATACAAAATATACGGAAACAGCAAATATCCTTTTCTTATATAAACAGTGACACAAGCCCTGGCCACTGTTTCTTAATAACTCTTTAAAGTAAGTGTCTTTACCTAACAAAAGATTCTCTAGTTTTTCACTTTATGTTTCATACAGTATCTTTTAATGTATACATGTATTTTATTATAATGTTCCACTTTTCCTTTCATATTATATTTTCTTTTTTCTTTCTTTTTTTTTTTTTTGCAGCACCGGGGATTGAACTCATGATAGAACTCATTGCACTTACCAGGCAGGCACTTAGGCCACTGTGCTAGATCTCCAGCCCTTGTGTTTTTCAGACAGGGTCTCACTGCCATTCAGACTGGTCTTGGGCTCACTTTGTAGCCCACACTGGTCTTGAACTCACAGTGATCCTCCTGTCTCAGCGTGCTCTGTCCCTGAGTGCTGGGATTACAGGTGTGAGCCACCATTCCCAGCTTTGTATTATATTTTCAATAATATAATACTTTTGATTATTGTTACAATACCTTGCTCTTTTCATTAGTGATTTTCTTTGCAGACCTAAGGAAAAAACACAAAAATCATAAAACCCAACACAATCCACTCAGGCAAATAGTCAATATATAAAACATAAAGATACATAAAACTATTGTCATTGTACATAAAATTTCAGCATTTGGAATTTATTTCTCCTATTCATAAAGTTTTCAGGCTATTTGAATATAATTTTCTAGAAGGCCAATTCAGCTCTAAACAAAGGGGAGCACTTTAGGGGCAAAGAATACTAGTACTTCTAATATTATAATGTCATTAAATCTAGATCCAACTTTCTTACAGTTAAAAGCCAAAGAAAAATATTATGTTGATAGAAAAAAATACCATTTTGTGAACAACATTTTTAATAAAATCAAAATCTAGCTTTTATGGGCACTAAAACCCATTTAGAAAACATTCCTTAGGTCCCTAGATATGGAAACACTTTTTAAATGATGATAGGAGCTAACTTTTCAGTAACTACTATGTAACTTCTAGCCCTTATTCAAAGCACTGTAGATGTGTTAAACATAATTCTGTGAGGGAGGTAACATATTACTTTATAGAAGAATAAACCAGGTGAAGATATGCCAAGTAACCTCCCCAAGCACACACAGGCAGTAAGCATTTAAACCTAGGAATGCTTCACAGTACAGTAGACCCCCTAAATGTGCAGGAGTTATGTTCCTAGGGCACTTGCAATTGTGACAAACTGAAAATTTCAGATGTGATCAGAAAAATGCCTCAAAATGCCTGTTTTTATAGTTTAAGCCCTAAATATATGGTCTCCTAGAATGATGGAATTTGATAAAATATCATATGAATGAAGCATTAGAAAGTGTAGGGCATTTGGAATGCATCTTTGGGATCTTAGGGCTTTTAAGAACATGAATGAGAACTATGAAGATAGTCACATGCACTACAACCACCTGTTACAATGCAGAGATGAGTTACAGGGCAGCAATGAATCAGCAGCAAGGAGAACTGAGTAATACTGTAGGATGGGCTACCTGCAAACCTCCTGCCAGAAACTCACTGAGGAGGATACTTGTGGTTTCCATGACATTGTGGAGGCTTCTGTCAAAAAATTATCAGGTTCTAACTAAAAATCTGTGAAGGAGTGAGGCTGAGAATTTTTAACTGTGACATTACAGGGGTATACCATATGTTATCCAATACTTACCTTCAACTGTTGGGTGTCTTTAAGGGATATTAGGACCATGTTAACATTTCTCACCAGCTTGAACCACTGACAGCACATGCATGACCATCCCATTGGGCAGCATCCATGGCTGGTCATAACCATAGCAATTTCTGAGTCTTGAAAATATTTTTAAATATTAAAATGAATAAACATGGCTTTCTCTACTAGATCGTTTCTAGAAGTATGCAAATATACTCTAAAATGTTAAGAGAAAAAAACTCTTAAACACCACATTCTTTTTCAGTAACACCTACTTCACTAGCTTTCCAAGGAAAAGTTAACCGTGGCATTGTCCACACTCATCCACAGAACTCTGCTTCCTATGTGAGCTTTGTGGAAACTGCTCCTTGTCAAATTCACTTGTCCTCATCTTAACAAACCTATCAGCAGCTCTGCTGTGGCTGGATATTCTCTTGCTTTCCCTGTAGACTGCCCTGTTCTGTTTTATTGCCAGAAAAAGCAATTCCTGCTAACAATCCTTTAAAGGAAAATAAACCACTTACTGTTATTTTACCTTCCTTCCTCTTTGTCTGTGTCTTGTAAATTGCAACTACTCTTCACTTTTAGTAGACCAGAAGACAGGAAACGGGCCTTCAGAGGCACTGAGAAAGTCAGAGGTTCTCTTGAGGGCCGCTGTTCATTTTCATTCTTTGCCTTCCTCAACAGCAAGGAGGGCCCACTACTTTAAAAGGAAAAAGCCACTGAACCAACCAACTTCAAAAGCAAGGTTACAACTCTAGAATGTGGAATTGTCTTCATTTTAAGCAGCTGATGGAAAGTAACTTTTAGACAGAAAACACCTGCTTGATGTTGGCCCAAGCCTAGGAAAGGACTGACCTGCAGCTGTGGCAGGCAAGTGCTGATTCACTCCATATTTGCTGGCTTCCCTCGCCAACCAACCAACCAACCAACCAACCAACCAACCAACCATCTAACCAAGCAACCAATTAATGCCAACACCTTTCTCCCTGCAAGGCAAATTAGTACATATGCTTAAAAGTACCAACCACTTCGTTCTATTCTCTTTGAAAGAAAGAAAGAAAGAGAAAGAAAATGAAACAGCCAAAAAGAAAAAAAAGAGTACCAACCACTCAAAATTTTACTTGAATAGCTACAGATGTCAAATCACTTACCTTCTGAAGGCTGGCCAGTCTTTAAAGTCTACTCTTTCCAAAACCATATACAGTGATACCTCATTTCACAAACTCGATTCTCTCCACAATCCTGATCACCAAACAAACTGGATAAGAACTAAATCAAATCTGAATCAGTTAAGGTCTATATTGGACCTAACCACAGAAAAAAAATTTTTTTAAAGACAGCCTCTTACCATGTAGTGCAGGCTGGCCTGGAATTCACTTAGGTAGCCCAGACTGGTCTCAAACTCACAGCAACCCTCCTGACTCAGCATCCAGAGTGCTGGAACTGTACCACCACACCCAGCTCAAACACTAAAATTTATTTGGTTCTCACCCAACTTGGTTTGCAACCAGAATCATAGAACAAAATCAAGCTCATGAACTGAGGTACCTCTTGGGCAACTGTGTTATAATAGACTGTGCCCAACCAGCATAGCTCTCTCTTTCCAGAGGAAGCAACATAGTACATTCAGATTCTGTCTTTTAAATAAAGTTATTGAAAGTTTTAGTCCTTTGGTCACAATCTATTTTGAAGCCCATTAAGTTTACCACCTTTTCTTAATAAAGGACAAATGAAGCCTGCAATTGTTCAATCAATTTGGCTGTAAGTGAAACTATCCTAAAAGAATGAAAAATTGGGACACTCAAATTTTAGTCCTAAATGGAAAAAAAAATTAACATAGAGTAAAAACAAATCTAAAACTGTCAGAATGAACTTTGCTTCATCCAATTTTTTTTCTGGTACAGGAGCTTGAACCCAAGAGTGTCCTAACACTGAGCCATACCTCTAGTCCTTTTCTATTTTGAGACAGGGTCTTGCTCAGCTTCCCCAGTGGCATTCAAATTTGCAATCCTCCTGCCCCAACTTCCCAAGTCAAACATTTGTAAGTGAGAAATTGCTGCTTAAAATAATACACACAGAGTAAACTCTATTCACATTGAGTAAATGCTGAGTAGCTACTTACTATATGCTACACCATTTTCTAGGCACTGATGATACGGTAGTAAACAGACACAAATTCTATGTATGACAGTAAAGTATATACTCCACAACAATAAGACAGGCAAAATATGCAGTATGTTTCAGGAAAGAAACTAAAACAGGAAAATAAAGTAACCTTATTTTATAAACTGAATTTTATAAATTATATATGCAGTCAATGCTGAAAAATGCCGTGGAGTGCATTATCTTTAAAAAGGAAAGGCACTACCTTTAAAAAGGATAATAACATACAAGCAGGAAACTTTCAAAGACTGGCTTAGTACATTGGCAGCAAATTAGGGTTTAGCATAAGATTTAGCAAATCAGTGCTGGCGGAGCATCTGCAGCCGATCACCTATTTTTAGAAATAAATTTTTCTTTATTTGTGGTGCTGGAGATGAATCTCAAGGCCTCTTGTGTGCTAGGTAGGTGCTCTAACACTGAACTATCCCCAGCTCTATATATCAGTTTTATTGAAATGTAGCCACACCCATTCATTTGTTGTCTACCCCAGATTCTGGATGGCCACAAGACAGACTTCATGACACCAGGCCAAAAATATTTACTATTTGGTCTTTGCAGAAAAAGCAATTCCCAATTTAGTATATGAAAGATCCTTTAATGGCACTGTAAAGAGGTTTTATCCAATATATTGAAAACCAATTCATCATGGATCCTCACACAATCCCTTAGCAATATTCAGATGAACATGAAGTCCAGATTAGAGCACTTATGTCCTGAGAAAAAATGAAAGTAATAGCTACCAATTTTCTTGGTAATAAGAGTATCAGCGCAGCATACAACTTTCTTTTGCAATTTCACAAATAATACAAATATTACAACACAATTTGCTAAAGATATATCACTAAGCAATGCTTTAAATATACTTTGTGAAATGATCACAATGAACATTATCTAAT
Source organism: Cuniculus paca (assembly GCA_004365215.1). Taxonomy (NCBI): domain Eukaryota; kingdom Metazoa; phylum Chordata; class Mammalia; order Rodentia; family Cuniculidae; genus Cuniculus; species Cuniculus paca. The sequence goes on from RJWT010041512.1 coordinate 7,511, forward strand.
GCATGCATGCTATATTGTTTTATGGACATAATTCAATTATTTCCTTACTGCCTAGTATTTAGACTATCTTCAACTTTACTTGAATGCTATTGGTTACCCTTTAACATATGAATGTTTATACATATTCATACAAGTATTATCAACATGTTTTACAGGCTTAATGCTCATGTTATATTTATGAAGTGTACACACTCACCTATTGTAGCCTATAGGTGATACAGAATAAATGTCCCTAATACTCACGCACATGTGTGTGCTGATGGGTCATGTATTCCTCTCCCAGAGGGATTCAGTCTCAGAAGAGAAGGCATTAGATTAAGAGAATGAAATATTTGAGATGTTATGAATGCTACTAATTTGTTGAAGTGTATTTAATAATTTCATTTACTATCAGTACATGCCAATGTCTGTTTCCTCAGGCTGGCTAACTCTTCCTATTTTTTTAAAAATATTTCTCAAGATAATTAGAAAAGACAGTATCTAACATTGTCTATATTTTTCTGACAGGCATACAAAGCTGAGTATCACTAGTAAAAGCAAATAACTTCTTAATCACAAATACAGGTTCAAGTAGATTTTGTTTTATAGAACAGTAATCATCTACAATCAAATATTTCCATATTCTTACCTATCTTGTTTTTTATAGTTCTCAGTAGGAAATTGTGGGGGATCAGGTATCCCACTCTTGGTTGAATTAACCCATTCTTGCTCTCCTCAGTAGCAGCAACAGTGGCATCACATGGGTTTTCTGATACTTCCTTTTCATTATATCACTGCTTTTTTCCTTCAAGCTTAATGAAAGTTTGATGTAAAGAAAAACTTGCATTTCACTCATTGACTTTATTGAATTTTTTCTTCATTGTATCACTTGACTCAGTTCAACTGTCATTATTTCAGTTCATAAAAACATGTATCTTTTTCTGCAGTACCTGTGATTGAACCCAGGACCTTCACCCTGAATTACATCCTCAATCCTTTATATGTTATTTGCAGACAAGATCTCACTGGGATCAAGTTGCCAAGGCTGGGCTCAAACATGTGATCTTGCTGCCTCAGCCTTCCAGAGTGCTAGGAGCACAGGCACATGCCACCACTCCTGAGCCATAAACAATATTTTTGTGTCTACTTCATCATTACAAGTCAATGAAATTTTTGCAAATTCTGATCCATTTCTGTTTGAGTGAAAGAAACAGAACTTCCAAATTTTAACAAGCACTTAATGTATGTTTTATTTTCATTTACTTTGCTCCAACATTTTCATTCCTGGTATTATTGGTAGAGGTAAAAAGGCAAAGACAGAGTGGGTCTTTTGTCTTAGAGAATGTGCTACCATGGGGCTTTCAGTAACAAAAGGAGCTTACAATTTTGACATCAAGGTATTCTTTCCCCTGCCTTTCACAATTCTTTTTCCATTTGAATACTCTAACAGGGATTTCAAGACAGTGCAGGTACTCATTGAAATATACACTTAACCCAATGTGGGCCACAAACAGAACAACTGGAAAGCAGAAGTAACTCACCTTAAATGATTCCTGTAAAACTCCTCAGTGGTGTTACCCTGCATTTCATGACACCAATACAGAATACAAGGGCAAAATGCAGGAATGGACAAATTACCACGTGAAAACACACAAAATCAAGCCAGTAAACTATGTGTTTTAATGGCAAAATAATGTAATGGCTTTGTGGCATAGTGGAAGCCTCATCTGCTTTTAAAGAATATCTCTACATTTTTGCTTGTCTTTCAAACTCAGTGCACCTCAGAACTTAGGCTGCTACTTAGGAGTCAAATACCATACCAAATTTTGACTGAGGATCTTTTTTTTTGAGATAGAATCACACACACCAAAACTTACCAAAGTTTATAAAACAAATTAATATAAACAGCCAATGAACCAGAAACAAAATTGAACAACAGTAACAATAACTATATGGAAGGATATACCATAGGTTTGTCTGAATCACCTGAAATGGTCATCTTGGAATTACAGTCCAATGATTTGAGTAAAAAAGGTAAATTGCCACACATGACAGCACAAAAATGGACTAGGAAGTCTAATGACAAATCTCAAACCTAGATGTATTTTTAAATCCATTTTCATTCATTGCATCTGTCCCACTTTGGTTTTCTTTTATGGTTTAAACATAACAAATGAAATTTATCACTAAATCAACAGAAAAATAAAACCCTAGATTATTTTTTTCAACATTATTTTCTTTTTCAACTTCCTCTATGCCTACCTTGGTTCCAATCACAAGGTATGGTTCTAAATTAGTGTCCCAGGTTACATGCAACTTGGGAGACTTATGGAGAGACCAATGAGGGAACAAGGATGATAAGACTGTTTTCCCAAATTCCCATTATTTTGATAGTAGAAATGTACTCTCTCTGGACACATTTTCATATTAAGAAAACCCCATTTTATATGTGAACTTTTCACAAGTTGAAAACCAGAATATAACTGGTAAAGAGAAAAATGGACCAGCACTACATGAACTACTCTTCTATGTCCTGCAAGAGCTCTGCCACTGAGCTACAAGCCAGGCCTTTTTATGTTTGTAGGAGACAGGGTCATATTAAGCTGCCCAGGATGGAACTACAATTGGAATCCTCTTGCTTCAGACTAAGGGTCTGGGATTACAAGTGTGCCCCACCACACATGGTGATTATAATCTTTTGGCAGGGGGTGGGAGGAACACTGGGGATTGATCCCAGTACCATCATACTGAGCTGTATCTGTTATATACATTTTCAATGTTAAGATAGCATTTTGCTAAGCTGTTCAAGATGCCCCGTTTGGGCTCAAACTCGCTATCTTCCTGCCTTGGCTTCCCAGATTGCTGGGATAACAGGTCTGTGCCACCATATTCAGCTCACTGAAACTTGCCTTTCTACAAAGCTAAGAAGTCCACTTGTAACATGCCTATTTCATTCTTAAACCTTTTCTGATCTTGCAAAATCACAAGGGCAAAATCTAGAGGATTCTAAGTAACTATTTTGAAAACCTGGACTTAGTAAATTGTAGACTCTAGGAGAAATAAGACAGGTTTGCAGGCACATACGAATTACCAAAAGAGAAGTAAGAAGATAGCTGGTGAGTTTGTGTGGGAAAGGGGGCCATTTTACATTGTTGGTGGGAGTGTAAACTAGTATAACCACCATTGGAATCAGTATGTGGATCCCTCAGAAACTAAAATTAGAAATTCCACTGGATCTACCTATTCTCTTTCCAGGTATCATTCCAAAAGAGTTAAAGACAACACATTATGGTGATACATTGTTATATGGTTTTTGGATGAACATTTTCTTATGCTTTTTTACATAAAGAATTCCCAAGTGCAGAGATATGTCCCCTCCATCAATATCCATAATGCTTCCTGGTTCATGAGACACTTCTTGAATATGTGAGGATGGAAGATTAGTTTTCTTGGTCTTATTCTCAGATGTCCTTTCTGTAGGGGTGCATATTTTAAACGCGATCTTATTCTTAAGTAACCAAAAAGCTTGGAAAAAGAAAAAGCAGAAAATTAAAATTTAGCCTGTCGAACACCAATCTTGTCTCCAGGGCTACAGGGCTTCCTTTCAGTGAACACTATGCCCAGGGCGGTCTAGAGATACAGTGGCCATGGCCCAGACTCTGAAAGCAAGGGAGAGACATGGGGGTGGGACCACACACAGACACCCTTTGTTACCTTTTTACCGCTCCAGAATGAGTCTGAGGCTGGTAAGGTGCTCAGAGGGAAGGCAGAGGCAGTCCCTGCTCAGCGTGCATTCCAAGGGACAAAGGGAGACAATGCTTGCTGTTAACAAGCTCAGAGGGTAGGCAGAAGCAGGCCCTGCTCTGCATGCATTCCAGTAGCCCTGTGGTTGCTTCCACCCCAGGTATCCAGCAAGGGCTGAGAAAAACAGAAGTGGGGCTGGCACCAGAGCACCCAATAGCCACCACTGGATACCTTAAGCCAGCACTGGCCAGGAAAAAAAAACAGTCACGCTCCAGAGAAATTGTAGCCAATGTGGGAAGGTCCGAAAACCCCACTAACCACTTGTTTGGAAGAACCCAGGAAAATGTCGAGTCAAAGAAACAAAAGGTAGTCGGGCCCCAGGAAAAGAAACTGCCCGCGCCAGTGCCGAGGGATCCCCAGCACTGCTCCACACAGGGCGCCCCCAAAACCGCATCCCTCTGTGCCACGCCAGCAGCCAGGGTGGAGAGGGGTCCCAACGAGGGAGGGGACGATGCTTGGCAGAGGTGGGGGTGATATCGGCCATCGAACCCTGGGGAAGGAGTGAACCCTGACTTCGGGCACCCCTTCCCGGGGGTGGGCGTGGTCATGGGAACCCAGGTCCGCGGGCACCAGAAGCTACTGGTTCCAGATCTCAGCGAGGGGTGAGCGGAGCGCCCGACTTGTAGGCGCAGGCCCGGCCCCAATCCTGGTCCCTGCCCTCTCTGTATCCGAACTCACGCTGCTTCCATGGCAACAGGTTTCGCGAGCCCCACACGCCCGGAGAGGAGAGGCCCGCGACGTCGCTGCGAGGCCCCGGCGCGCTCCCGCCAGGCGCTGCTCAAATCAGCCCGCAACGCCAGGAAGGGGCGGGGCCACAGGCAGCGCGCGCTGACGGAAGTGGCGCTTGTCTCCTAGGCGACCAGGCAGCCAGTCCACTACGCGACCACCTGGGGGCAGGGAGATTCCTCTCACCTGCGTGGTTTTATGCATTGGACAAAGGTATATCACTCTGTCACCAGCACAGCAATCAAATATACATTTTTTAAAGTTCTTTTTATTTTCATGAGC
>RJWT010041513.1:0-12305 GCA_004365215.1 Cuniculus paca
GTGCTCAATCTCCAGTACTGAAAAATATATATATAGCTTTATAGTATCCACCCATACCTACATTTTCAGAAAAATAGAAAAAGTATTATCATGTTTTATGTATATTTAGAAAAAGAGAGCAGGGACTGTCACATTAAAACCAAATGCTGACATTTTTTTAATTATTTCCATTTTCTAATCAATGAAGCAAATGGTATATGTGTTTTTGAAAATGCAGCAGGTGCTTGATTCTTACTCAAATCCTTTGACTTTTCTAAGATAAGAAGTTCTTGGAATGTGCTCACATTGTTCAAAGTTGAATTAAGTTTGCCTTATTCTTACCTTCCAGGGCAATGATAGATTGAATGCTTAATATGCAGTGCTGTTAGTAAAAATATTCAAAAGCCAGTCTCATTCTTTTAGGGTTCATTCCGTAGAAGTACATCCTAACTGTAGATCAGATAGATTCTCATTTTCATGTGCTTTCCACACCCAGGCTCCACTTCCTTCAATCTTTTTGGCACCAACTTGAGGTTTCAATGAAACTCGTACAATGACTTTTGTGGCTAAGTAGTTGAATTCCTTGGGGACCTGCAGTTTGTTTTACCTTTATGTTTATCTTTTAAAAATTCATATTAGGAATCATTCATTCATTCAGTAGGCAGGGAATCCAACTGAGGACCTTACATATGCCAAGCCAGTGCTCTACTACTAATCTAAGTAGATTTTTAGAAGTTCTTGAGTTCTCTTGTCCCTGGCTGGAAATGAATTCAGAAAAAAATGATAGCAGGGTTTCCTAACAAGGATTCCCTGTGTTAACATGAGCATTAGTTCCTGGAATCTCACTGGTAAGAGATCTTAGTGGTAAAAGAGATCTTTGATAACCATTTAATTACATCCTTTCACTTTATTGCTGAGAAAAATGAGGCCCAATGAAGTGAAATGTCCAAAGAGCAAGACACTTTATGCCAGGATTGAGGGCCTAAGCCTGCCGTGCCTCGGTTCAGGGTCCTTTACATCTTTAGCATTAGCATTCACACAGGTCTCTTAGACATCTTGTTAAAATGCAAATTCCTTCTCAGGAGTTCTGGACTGGGACCTGGAATTCTGCTTTACAAAGTCCTAGGAGATGCCCATGCTGTTGATCCATGGAAAACACTTTGCATAATCACTGGGCTTTGTAACATTAGGAAATAACCGAGAAAATTCGTACCCCAAGTGAAGATAAACATACACAAAAGCATAGTTCTGGCTCAGATACAGCTGATAATTTTAGAACAGGACTCGCATACCTTAAGTTGTCCCAGTGTTCCTGCACCAGATAATCTATAGGATCTTACAATAAGCGTAATGCTAGTTTTCTAGAAAACATGTTAGATGTGCATAATGAATAGAAAAATGATAGGGTAAGACTTTTGACCCCATTTATATAGTTGCCTTGTGCCCTCTAATTACACAGATGGCACCTAAGATGCCCAAGTGACAATTTCCTAATAGATATATTTCTTCTGTTAAAGAACTCATAATTCTTCAGCTATTTGTTCATTTCCTGCTACTTTAATAACAGCATTTTTTACCTTAAATGAGTCATATCCCCTTAACTCTGTCTCAGTGGTAAAGAGAATTCATATATTTTATACTATGTTCTTTATTTTATTGTGTTCTCACTATAAGAAGTTAAATTTTTATCAAGTAGAATAAGGTAATATAAAGTAGTCATTGTAGAATGTATCCTTAATTCTGTAATTATCTGCTCAAGGATGAGTTATGTCTATATTGATTTATAGCTCTGGTTCATGAATAAACAAAATTATTTCCTTCTGAAATTATTTTGTTAGAGAAGTTATATGGAGGTTTTTCACTTATTTTTCTTATATATTTGTATAGACATTCTTATTGAACCTTGTAGCATAGCTTCTTTGTGAGAAGTAGGCTTCCTTCACAGTTTACAGTTCTGCACATATTTCCCTAGGTAAGTTTCCCAGAATTCCCTGCAACAAAAGGATTCCGAACAAAAATAACCAGTTCATTTATAAAAAAGTGTTTTAAAGAGATCAAAATTGCTATGTCAGTATAAGATACTTGTTTAAATTTATTATATTAAGTTTATGATATTTTAATGATCATAATTATACTGTAAAAATATTCATGGAACCCAAAAACAAAATCTGAAACTGCTAGTATTTTATCTTACAGCTGTTCTTATACTACCAAATCACTTGATAACAGTTGGTCTTGGTATTGAGTTTGTTTTGAAGGAAAAAGAAATCACTCTTGTATTTGTAAACAAATAGCTTTATTGATATCTCCCTGATGCAAAAATGATAGTATGTATTCTTACTCTGGAAAAGAAAAGGGTGTATAAAACCAGTAGGTATTTGCTATCAGAGCTAAATTATATTTAGATAGGTGCTTTGCATGATGGTTTTGGTAGACTTTTAAAAATTGTGGCAATATTAATAATTGTGACTATGAATATGGAGTATTCAAGCAAGGTTATTTTTTTCATCTATACCTTTGCTTTCTAGTACACTTTCATATCTTTATTTATTAAAATATGATATTGGATAAAGTGCATCCAATCTGAAATACTTCAGTTACTAAAATAAAGCAACAAAATCAGCACTTTTAAAGGACTTTAATATCCAAGCAGATCCCCACTGCAGGACCTTCAGAATAATACTATATTGAGATTCTAGAATGTTATACATAAATATAAATGAGTGAATAAAGTGTAAACTTTGCATAATTTCAAAATAGTTTTATCTTAAATGCAAACATGGCATCTAGTAAAGTACTTCTATAGAAGAATAGCTTCTAAATTTAAAGGTATATCTTTCGTTTGGGATAATTGGATTAAGTGAAATGTATCCTAATAAAAATCTGCTTCTGTCTTTCAATACTTAAAAAACGAAACTTAATTTGTAATATCTTCTATCAAACAGAGACTGTAGTTCTCATTGTCATAAATCACTAGAGAATAAAAGTGCTTGACTTCTATTGTTTAATGATTGAACTTAGAATTTAGAAAATTGCCATGAAGTGAGTACGAAATTGGGTGCAGATAAAATTAGAAAGTTTGTGTTAGTTTGATAGCAAAAGCCATGAGTAGAACCATGTGAACTCTTAGCCAAGCCAGTGCTTTCACATTGAAGAATCGGTGCTCAGTGCCAAAGGGAAGATGAGGGCAGCCCCTGCCTTGCCAAACCTGTTCATCTTTCAACCTCGCTCTCGTTGAATTCAAGTTCACTAATCTCTTGAAGACTGATGCAAACAACAAAAATCCATACCCCACCATTTTCATGAGACATGGTTTTCTGGATGTTGTGTCTTTTCTTTATGTTGTTCAGTACCAGGTCATTTTTAGGAATCTCCATATTCCATAGGAGGAAAATTGCCAGTCTGAAAGCTGAGTGTCTTTGGCATTCTATTGCTTATCACGTTTTTGCCCTCTAGGTGCCAACCTGGATTCACTGGAGCAAGATGTACTGAGAATGTGCCCATGAAAGTCCAAAACCAAGAAAGTATGTTAAAATAATCTGAAATTTGCTTTCTCCCCCAAAGTACAGCAACAGTCACTACTACTTGGTGCTTTTACAGCTCAGTCATAACTGATTCTTTTTGTTCTAATTGTGGTTGATCCACTCGAGAGCATGAACCCTTTCACTGTGATCTTGCTTAGGTGTCTTTCTGCATAGGGCTCAGAGTCACACATGTTACAGAATGGCAGTCAGGACTGCCTGGGAGGCTGGTGATCAGTGGCAGGCGAGCCGACCAAAACCATTTCCTTCCAACATCTTTGACCAAAACCATCAAAATACAAAACTGAGATCCATAGAACATCAGGTCTTAATTTGTAAGCTTCCCTTTGAAAGAAAGCAGCCACTCAAAATGCTGGGATCTGTCTGTCACACAAACCCACGAACTGCATTTCATCCAAATTTTAAACTATTTGGGGGACATGCCAGAGTCTGAAAGCCATGATTAGGACAAAGATTCAGTTGCTGAGGGTGAACTCACCAAGGTCAGTGAAATGACACTGAAGGAGCTTCTTTCTAGCATATATTCACCTCTTCTCTTTTTCTCTGTTTTTTTTCTACCATTGTTTTTTGTTTCTTCTCTCAGGTGCCCAAATGAGTTTACTGGTGATCGCTGCCAAAACTACGTAATGGCCAGCTTCTACAGTACGTCCACTCCCTTTCTGTCTCTGCCTGAATAGGAGCATGCTCAGTCGGTGCTGCTTTCTTGTCGCTGCATCTCCCTCAGATTTCACCTAGAGCTAGACGCGTTTTACCAGGTCTAATATTGACTGCCTCTGCCTGTCGCATGAGAACATTAACAAAAGCGATTGTATTACTTCCTCTGTTTGTGACTAGTTGGCTCTCAGATACTAATAGGTGTGTGAGGCTCCGGATGTTTCTGAAATGGATACTGCATCATGTGGTGCAAACTGATAGTCAGCATCAAGCAGTGAAATTATAATAAAGGCACTTGAAAGTCTCACTTTTATTGGTAAAATAAAACCATTGCACTGGGCGGTCCATCTTCTGTATCCATGTCAACATCCTGAAAGGGGTGTTGCTAAGCTGTAACCAATATGCACTTAAAATGATGGTAAGTTCATTTGGTTTTGGAGTGTGTTATTTATAACAAATAAACATCATAAAAAGAGTTCAGGTGTTTCTCTTCATTAATGCAACAGTTTGCATGTAGGCATTTAAAAGGAAGTATGAGTAGGAAAATTAAAAACAAACATTTCACAGCAAATAAAATATCCTGGCTTCTATTTGTGTTGCTTAGGGTATCAGTAATTCAGGGCTAGTTTAAATAACCATTTTTGAGCTTGAATGTCTTTATTTCAGTATTCATTATGTTAGTTTCAAAGATGATTTTAGGAGAAAATAATTACTGTTATTTTAAATAATATTTTTTACTTTGAAGTGTAACAACTCAGCTCTAGAATATGTATGTATTTTTTACATGCATAATTGAGAAATTCTAATGGATTTCTGTGGCTTCATGGTGTTTTGAACATCGTTCCTAAAATGTACCCACTTCACATTGTTTATAACTGCATGAATAACTAAAGTATTTATGTGTCCCTCTGTTGTGAACTGGGAGTAGAACTTTTGGTTCTAGAGCTTTCAAAACATTTCCTTCAAAATGGATTCCATTTGGTTATGCACTTAGCTCCAGTGTTAGCAGATTTTTTATACATAGTTTCTGATAACAAATGTTTTAGAGTTCGTGGTGGTGCCACGACTGTCTCAACCACTCAGTTCTACTACTGTAGCCTGAAAGCAGCCACAGACAGTATGTAAACTGATGCGTGTGGTTGTGTCCCATCAGATCACCATTTCCAGAGGAGCAGGCAGGGGATTGACCTTAGCAATCCCTGATTTGTCTTCTACTGTCAGTTGCTCATCCTGAAAATTATCCACATAGCTCATTGGCATTTAAATTTATATAACACAGTAGTGACACAGATACTCGTTTAAGGGCTTTGAACAAATGCTTGTTATGATGCATACAAAGAATAAGGTTATGTTGACAGCTGTAGAAGTTAGTAGAATGAATTCTCTAATGCATTATGGCGAGATTGTACCCATAGTAATCATTTGGTGAAGTGATGCTTATTACATATTTACATAAACTACATATCCAAGATTATATCACAGGTCATTTTCTATTGTAAAAACTTGACAAATAGGCATTGCTAAGTTTTCAAACTTCACTCTTTTCACAACTAATTAAATAATATCCATTTATTGAGCAAGATATTTCTTTCCATAGCTATAGATTTTTAGAGGTAGATAAGATGGCAAGTAAAAATTCAAGCAAAAAAAAATTTTATTGAGTATGTTTAAGCCATTCCTGTTAGAAATTTGTGCTTCTTTTCAGATAGCATAGTTGTAGTCCATTTGACTGTACATGCAATAGAATCAAATTTTAGAAATTAATGAAAATTCTGAACACTTAAATTATGTAATTTCATTGTTCATTGCAGATAATGTTTGGTCACTTTATAAAGAAAAACACTGAAAATGAAGATATTTCCCAGAATAATAATGCAGTTAGATCTTACAGCAGTAACCAAAGAAAACGTTTTTATTCACTTTATGACCATTTTCTCTTTCATATCACTTAAAAATAGCCACTATGTATTTGCGAAGTCCAGTGAGTGAATCCTTAAATAAAATCTTTAGTAAGCTTTCAGTGACACTTTTGGAAGACAACCAGGAAATTATCATTCATGTTTAACCTGATTTAACCAAGGTTGATAGGAAGCATATTTATTTACCAAAAAAAAAAAAGTGTAATGACTCTGCATTATTGATGCCTAGTGTCTGGAAAACAAGAGGTTCCAATCAGACATTGCTTTCCAGAATTGTCCTGCCCATGGTTAATTTTTCAACCTCTATGTCTGAAATTCTCATTTTTTATCTCAACAAACCCCTATGCAGAAAGCAAGAAAATAAATTTTGCTGCACTAAGAAAGAACTTTATGTTCAAGTAGCAGTAAAGTCTGGGAAAAAAAAAAGGTTAGAAAATGTTACAGAGGTCATTTAAAATTTAATTGTACACTTAGTGTCCAAAGAGAATAATACAAATTTTCAAGGAAAAAATAGTCCCTGTCATCAAAGTGAAATAGTTAAATCTTACCAAACAGCATTTTCTTTTGAAGGATAACATTCTAAAAGAATGTATCTATAATTTTTTAAATGCTTGTTCACATGTAACTTGCATATTAGAATTTGACACAGTGATTTTGGTCCAAGTGTCCTGGGGGCATGACTTAAAGTGTGATAGAAAGGAAAAATGCATATTTTATAAGATAACCATTTGTTTTGAAATACAACATTTATAGTACTTCCTAGGAAAATACCGTCAGGTTGAGTCAGCTTCAAATTCAACCTATCTTGACACAATTCCTAGTTGATAGAATTGCGTCCATCAGTATGTGGTGTGGGTTATGGATGCGTGTGTATGTGTGTGTATGAATGTGTATATAGATAGTCCTTAATATATAGACTTCCCACGAAAAGGAAAAGCATATGGAGCAAGTACATCCTATGAAAACTAACAAATAACAGGAACTAATTATAGAACAGCTCAATTTATAAAATATTTAAAAAGAGTACAATTTTAGAACTCAGGCACGTTCTCAAAATGAGTCAACTTATTGGGTATCTTTGAAAGTAGTTTTGAATTATGTTATTAGTGCATCAGCCATTTCATGGATTTCTTTCTAAATGCTTTTAAAACCTGTTGAAATAATGTATTTACCAAACATGTGTATATTGCTTATGGTAGAATAAAGACACACTCCACCTATGACAAAATTGTGATAAATTCCAACCAACTGTGAGATTTATTGTGTGTGTATGTGTGTGTGTGTGTCTGTGTGTGTCTGTGTGTGTGTCTGTGTATGCTTATTGCCCATGGAAACTTGAGAATAAGGAACAAAGGGCTCAATGACAATATGGATTGGCATATGTGAAAAAAAAAGTCTACATTTATAAAGGTAAGTCTAAAATTAAGTCAGACACTAAATTGTTCCCATCTAAAACCAGCATTGACAAAACTCCTTTAGAAATCTTAAGAGTGCAGAAAACCAAGACTGCCATGTCTTTGAGTTTATTTGCATAAACAAGCCCAAAATTCTAAAGAATAAAATCCTGAATACCTTCAAATTTTAGCAGAAACTATAAAAGTAGTGGATATATAATTTTAGTGAAAGAAAGCTATTTTATTGTGCATTTTCCCTAATGCAACTGAAAATTTAAATTAACCTGCAGGTTAATCAGTTTTCTTCAAGCAATTATAAAATCCTAAGGCAAAGGATTAGTGAGTCAATATTTAATAATTTCTGAAGACTCTTAGATTTAAATTAATTTTTTATATTGCTTAGGGCACAGCAGGAAATCACATGTAGAAAAGGAAACTAAATTGTTTACAGTAACCTTTGTGTTTTTGAATTATTAATTTAATTTGAAAAATGTAGTGGCTAGGCAGAAGTTCAATAGGAAGCCTGTGATACATAATGAGCCTAAGCCAACATTAGATTAAACAGAATGGAGAGAAATAACCTCTTCATCAAATGAAAAGTGTTGCATATTCTGCTTTTTTGACTCATGATGAAAAAACTGTAGCTCCCAGTAGTAAAAATAAATGAGAGCGGCGTTTGCTCTGGGTCTAGAATGACGGATGCATGCTTCCTCTGCTTGTTTCCTTGTTAGGGCTTATGGCCAGAAGGATTCCAGTTTTAAGTACCAATTTCCCATTGAATTATTTGAAATTGGAACTGCCTGATATGAATGACTTCCCTTGAAATGAAATTATCGTTAGGCTCAGAGACTTACCTATAAAACTGTAAATGCAGTAATATGTATGCATGGGCATGCTACTAATTTTATTGAAGACTTAACCAAGCTTTCTACGCAACTAATATAGATCATTAGCAGTGTTCACGTAGGCATGGAGTAATGATTCCTTGGAAAGGTTTTTGGTAGCTATGATTTTAACCTTTAAATTATCACTCAGTGGCAGAAGAAAAAGGAGGGAGATGGATGGAGGGGCTTGTAAGAAGAAAAGTGAGTCCCATCCTCATTTCCTTGGAAAATGAATGTTTTCAGGTTGATATTCCAAAGTCTATATGAAGAAGGAAAATGAGAGAAACTGAGTATGGTGCAGAGACAAAAGATATTTGTTTAGATTTGAGTAAATTATTTTACAACAAATATCTTATGCAACAAAATCTCCAGGCTCTTAATTTATGAAAAATTCAGATCATTTGTCTGAGTACACTGGCCCCAAGACACAGGAAACTATTATATACAGTACCTCCCATTATTAATATATTCATGTATTTTTCTTTTAAGTTTGGGAAGCATGATTCCTTTAAAGTCTGTTTCTTAGATATATCCCAGGAACTTCCAGAATTGTCCTGGCCATGAAATTAGTCTAAAATAAACCTGAACACAGTAAGTGGCCCAAGGTACATCTCCAGATGTGTCTGGCCTCAAGATGTTAACCCCTTCTGCAGTTGGCCAGCATATTTCCTGGGTTACCCAGTGAGACATGCATATCTTATGCATTTGGGCAATGAGAAGTTAACTCATCCAAAGTTACTAAGCAGGTAAATGGCAGAGGCAGAACCTGAAGCCAAGAGGACCCAGCACATGGACTTCATCTCCTCCCCCTCTGCGGAGGCTGTTTCTCTGTGCCCAAATTGATGTTCTGCAAGGGTAACATCCCTCCACTACATTTTTTTAATGTAAGAGATACCTTGTGATGTTACAAGATGGCCCTGCTGACTCTCAAGTCATTGATCACGGGAGGACAGTGCAGACTTCTGTGTACATTCCACCCCTCCTTCTCACCTGCCTCGTCACCTCTGTGCACACACAATTAAGGGAAGCCTTAAAGGCCTGCACACAAGGAAATATTTTTAAAATTTAGCTTTTATTTTTATATTTATTTGCCTCGTTTCCCTCACTTCCTCACTTAATCTTGTGCAGATTCTGCTTTCCTCCAATCCTAGCATCTGCAGAGTCAGTGCTGCCAGGGTTACTGGCTGTAGGCTTGCAGTGCTGAGTCCCCTGCTGTGGGTGGAGCTGTGATCTTAGTACCTGTGCTCCCGGGGAGCTCGGCACTGTGGGGGAGATGATCAAATTGTTACCTGAAAGAGTAATAAAGTAAAATTAAAAGACCCCAGAAACTATCCCACCCCCACTCACTCACACACATACTATACACTTGATTTTTTTTTTCTTTTTTTCTATTTGAAAAAAAAAGGCTTGGAGTTTTCCAATACTGCACGAACATTATATGAGAAAAAAAAAAACTGGATGCACCCTCCAGTGTCTCAGGTGAACTAGATATTTGGGAGGCAGTGTTTGTTGTTTTCTATGAATGAAACATAGAAAAGAACACATGAAGCTAAAAAATAACTGCAGAACAAGAACTACTATACCATTAACTGCCCACCAAAAATAAAACCCTAAGTCCAACATCACAAAGTGTTCAGGTCCTCTTGGCTTCTCCTGGCTCTGCCATGGTGTGTCTGAGAAATTCAGGTTCTCCCCTTTGGAACATTCCTTTATTTGAGGGAGAAAAAAAGGGAATTAAATAATATCAGATGCTTTATCTGATTATAAAAGTAATGTTTCTTTTCTCAGTGGGGAGCACAGAGGTTAGCTCAGCCTCGTAGCCTCTCCCTCAGCGAAGTCTTTTGAGGTCTAGTGGGATGCTTACCTGAGCACTGCTGTGTGAGCCAGCTGCCACACGCCCTGTCCCCCGTGCACGCGCAGAGCTGTAAGAGTCATGTGTAATGTGTTTTGGAGTGCAGTGTATTGCTCTTTTCTGAAACTTTTTCCCTTTCTTTTTTTTTTTTTTGTGTCAACTTTCTGCACTGGCAGAGCATCTTGGGATTGAATTTATGGGTATGAACCAATCATCATTCCTTTTAGCCTGCAGACTTTAGAACCTATGAGCTGAAATCTTTTTCTTCTCTTACTTTTCAGTTTCTAACTAATTTCCTTTTTCTTTAGAAGGGATCATACAGCTATAACAATGATTTGTCTATTTGCCATCTATGATTAGTTTACTGAAATGTTACTGAGTGCAGCAGTTTTTAAATTCCCAAGCTACCTTCACTTAGAGTTTCAAATCCAACCCCCTGCCCAACCTGCTGCAGATTCACATAGACCCCACATTGTGTGACCCACTGATTGACTTTGCCAAAACTGGGGTAAGTAAGAGTGGCACATACGGCTACAGGAGAAATCAAACCAGGAACCTGAGAACAGAAAAGTCTCTAAATGCATCTACTTAAAAGCTACACCACATCTCAACATGAGGGGAGTTTGGAGTACAATGTAAGAATCATCTCTTTAATATAGTAACATAGCCCTTATGTGACAACACAGCACTACATGCACAGAGTTGAGATACTCAGATTTTCTGGAGATACTCACAAATGACTGTAGCCAGCTTCATTTTCTTTCAAGTGAGGAAAAAGAACATGGAAGCTTTGTGTTATTTTAGGTGGAAATTCCAGGGCTCATAAATTAAATTTGAGTCACCAAGATTACCTAGACAAGTAATCAAATAGAAAATTTCACACTGTAAACATTAAAAAAAAATACATCCCAGGAGCAATTGAAATTTGGGCATATTCCTGAAGGCCTTCATCCTCAATAGCTGAGCGAAAGACTGGTCCCAGAGGGAGCAGGAAGCTCTGATACCACCCGTGGCCTCCACAGTACTGGGCCTGCCTGTCTTTCCGAGTGCTACCGGCAGCCCTGGAATGGAAAGCCTGGGTCTTTGGGCATTAAAGCATCTCTCAATTGTCACTGTTAGGGTTCCTACCCTTCTGATAAAAAGTGTCCCACTTCTGAAAGGCAGACAATATTGACCTTTCCTTCAGGGAAGAAAAAGTTCCACCATTATTGCTACTCTTTGTCACTACCAGAATATGTCTCATGCCATAGTTTTAGGGTCTGACTATGAAATAATATTTCTGTTGCCAAATAATGAAGTCAAATAGTTGGGATATGTAAGCTCTCCCTCGAAAAGTTCTCCTAAAGGTTCAGAAAGACAGTGTGCTGGTATCCACTTGCATATGTTCCAAAGGCTCCACAGCACACTAGACAAATGTACTACATCCTTAAAGAAAATCTCATCTGAAAGGTCAAGAAAACTGAGAAAGACAAGGGTTCTGTCTTTTGGCTTGGACACATCAGACCGGAAACGTGCCTGATTTGATTTACTGCAATGTGTCTAGCCAAACAAGCCTCAGGAGCATTTCCACGCATGGAGACAGATCCACCCGTTGGTCTGAGTCTTAATTGATAGCAGTGTCTCTTATTAGCTCAGTGCTATGGGCCCTGCCACACAAGGAAAAAAACTGAAAAGAAAAAGGAGATAAAGGAACTCACTGTTTGTGTTATTTTCAAGTATTTTTCCTTTAGTACATTCATACTGTGATCTAGTAAAACCACAAGAAAAGTGTTGTGTTTAGTCATACTGGTAGGAATGCAGAATTTTAATCCCTTGTCTGTATCCTATGGGTCTTCCCTTTAATTGATTCATTTTAGTGCTTTCACATTTGTCCATTTTTGAGCTACCTTTTTATTTCCAGAAAATAATCATTGGACTGGAAAACATGTATCTACACAACATGGGAAGAAAGTGCCAGTCATCCTACACCATTTATTCACAAGCCCAGCTCAACCTCTCCTTTCATAGTTAACAGCCAAAAGAAAACCCTTGTCTAAAGAATTCCTTATGCTACACAGGATTCCATTTTTTCCCTCATTCAG
>RJWT010041514.1:0-12302 GCA_004365215.1 Cuniculus paca
TTATACCACTTTAGCTATAATATCATATCTATTGTAATCAACTGTTCTCACTTCTGTAACAATACTGGAAAGTTCTAGGGTAATAACATCACCACAACCCAGCCCCAAAGAACTGAGTATTGAGCCAGACACCAGCATCTCATTCTTAATTAATTGGGAAGGTAGGATCTTGGGACAGACACAAACCAAGAACCTCCTACACACAAAAAACATCCATGAAGAATTGACTTTACCTAGGGAGGCCTTGGCACTACTGACAAAGCTACCTAGAACAAAAACTTACAAGGATCAACACAGAAAACAAAATAAAATGTTTTGAAATAGAAAATGACAAGACACAGAAGCAAAATGCAACCTCAGCCCTCCAGCGCACCCAGAACAAGTCCAGGAGACAGAAAGACAGAGGAAAATGGAAGGCATACACCTGAAATCTGAAATGATAGCAACTGAAGTAAAACAAAAATCCATTTGGCTATAGAGGAAAACAGATCAGGAATAATCTCTAATGTTAAAAAAAAAAAGAAATGACAATAATTGTAAAAGAATTGCTCAGCACATCTAGAGTAGACACAGATGAAAACACAGAGGGCCATAGGAAAATGATGGAAACATGAATGGTCAGTATAGGAAAGAAGTAGAATGCAAGTAAAGAATTCAAACAGCTATTCAGGAAATTAAAAATTTCAATGAAAGCTAGCAAAACCACTTGAACAAAACTGAAGGTAGACTTTCAGACCTTAAACACAGGATCATGGCTAGCAACCAAAAAGGGAAGGTTCTCTTAAAGATAACAAGGAATCAGGTAATAACAATTAAACAGTGCAAGATGATGCAAAGAAAAATAATATAAGACTGATTGGTGTCAATGAAAATAGCAAGAGTCAACATAAATGATACTAAAAAAACTCTTTACAGAATTAATAGTAGAACATTTCCCAAGCATGGGGAAAGAATCTGACATACAGATAAGTAAGGCATATAGCACTCCAATTAGCCATAACCAAAATAAATCAACACCCAGCCATATAATAATCAAGATCCCAGAAATTCAGCACAAGAACAGAACATTAAAAGATGTTAGAGAAAAGAAACAGATCATCCACAAAGGAAAGCTCATCAGAATCACAACACACTTCTCAACACAAACCCTCAAGTAAAGAAGCACTTTCAGTGAAGTATTTCAATTCCTGAAAGAAAACAAATTCCATCTCAGATTGATGTACTGTACAAAACTATCTTTCAAAACTAATGGAGAAGTAAGATACTTTCACGAAAAAGAAAAACTGAAGAAATTCATGGCCACCAAACCAAAACTACAAAGGGTACTGAAAGATATTCTAAACAGAGACAAAATGACCATAATTCCAAGAAGAACAAGGAAAAGCACAAAAAAGGGCAAGCAATTAAACAGAGAGGAAGAGCAGGAAAATAACATGATAAAGATAAACCAATAAATATCACTTATAACCATCAATGTAAATGAGCTCAATTCACCAGTCAAAGGAAACAGGCTGGCAGGATGGATCAAGAAACAAGATCCAACAATATACTATATGTAAGAAATACATTTAGCTCAAAAAGAAATTCATAGACTGAAGTCAAAAATGGAAAATAATACTCCATGTGACAAGAACTCAGAAAAAAGCAGGGGTAGCTATTCTGATGCAGGCAAGGTGAACTTCAAACCAACAGTGGTCAAAAGAGATAAAGAAGATCTACACATACTTGTTAGAGGAAAACTTCAAGATGAAATGATAACAATCATAAATATGTATGCATCAAGTATGGGAGCACCCAACTATACAAGACAAGTATTAATAGATATGAAAAATCAAATGAGCTCTAACACAGTTGAAATGGGGGACCTTAATACCCCACTATCACAAACAGAGAGGTCAACCAAACAAAAAATAAGCAAAGAAATATGAGAACTGAACCAAACCTGTGAACAAATGGACTTAGTATATGTTTACAGAGTGGTGCACCCAACAGAATACACATTCATCTAAGCTGCACATGGGACATTCTCTAAAATAGGCCATATACCACCCCACAGAACACGCTTAAGTAAATGCAAAGGAATAGAAATAATCCCATGCATATTACCTGACCATAGTGCGATGAAATTGGAAATTAATGGCAAAAGAAACTGTAAAAAGGAGACTTCTGGAAGATGGTAGAACAGTAAGCAGCAGAGTAAACAGCCTCTCTGAGAGTCACCATCCAGGTGATGGAATATAGCATTGTGAGCAAGATAAGAAGAAAGGAAATGGGTCCCTGGACCCAGGAAGAATCTAAAAAGTGTGAATTGAAGCCCACAGAGAGAGTAAAAAGAAAAATTTAAATGAAGAAGGTGGTAGCTGGCTGCACCTTAGTCCAGAGCTGGACTCACTGCATGAGAGGAGCTGCTGGAACCTGGGGATGCAAGGTAATGGTGACAATGGCAGTTGGCAACCCCAGAGGCCTCTGCAAAGAGATGTGGCAGTGGAGGGGAGTGGCAGTGGAGGGAAGCAGCAGAGGCAGAGGACTGCACTGGTTGGCGGTGAGTGCAGAGGACTCAGTCCTCCTGTAGAAGAGACAAATTGGCCAGGAGCTATTTTGGAGTCTAGCTGGATAAACCCAGAACCAGAACTGTTCACAGCTTCCTCCAGCAGCTCCTAGCTGGGTGCAGACCCATGGAAATTGCTTGGACTGAGCCCTGCTCCCACGTGCACTCCCACTGCAGTCCTAGGCCTGTAACCAGCTTGGTCCTGAGGTGGCTGTCCCTGCTCCTGAGTGCACTCCACCAGCCATTGGGGAGCCAGTGCAGGTTGGGAAAAGCAACAGGCAGACCTGCACTGGTGCACCCAAGGCCACCATCAGAAACCTGTAGCCAGCACTGCCAAGAAGAACCAAACAGTCTCACTTCAGAGAAATTGCAGCCAATGTGGGAAGTGCCTGGGACCCCACTACCCACTACTCAGGAAGAACCCAGGACTATGTCAAGATAAGCAAAAGGCAGTCTTTAGCTCCCAACCCAAGCAGGGCAAGTCCAGGAGATGTAAACATGGAAAAGATCAGGAGTCGCACACCTGAAATTTCTGAAGTGATGGCAACTGAAGTTAAGAAACAACTACATGAGGCCATAAGGAAATTAGAACAGAAATACTATTTCAGGTAAAAGAAGAAATGAAAAACATAATAAAAGAATTGCTAAGCACCTCTAAAGAAGACATAGATTAAAAAAAAAAAAGAGGAGCATAGGAAAATGAGGGAAACCTTGAATGAACAATATGAAAAATATTTAGAATACATGAAACACATTCAAAGAGATATCCAGGATATTAAAAACTCCATTGAAAGCTGGCAAAACTGCTTGAAAGAAACTGAAGACAGATTTTCAGACCTTGAAGACAGGTCTGCAGCTTGCAATCGTGAAAAAAAGATCTCTTGAAAATAAGAAGGAACCAGGAAGTAACAATTCAACAGCTGTAAGAAAATGCAAAAAACATAACTTAAGAATAAAAGGTGTGAGTGAAAAAGCCTGGGTGAACACAAATGACATTAAAAGTATATTTACAGAAATAATATCAGAGAACTTCCCAAGGATGGGATAAGGAAGTGACAGTCAAATAAGTGAGGCATATAAAACTCCAGCTAGCCATAACCAAAATAAATCCTCACCCCAGACATATAATAATCAAGATCCCAGAAATTCAACACAAGAACAGAATATTAAAAGCTGTTAGAGAAAAGAAACATCACCTATAAAGGAAAACCCATCAGAATCATAACAGACTTTTCAACACAAGCCATCAAGTCAAGAAGAGGCTGGAGTGAAGTATTTCAAGTCCTGAAAGAAAACAACTTCCAACCCAGATTGATGTACCTCATAAAATTATCTTTCAAAATTAATGGAGAAAGAAGATACTTCCATGACAAAGAACAACTGAAGGAACTCATGACCACAAAACCAACCCTAGAATACTGAAGGACATTCTAGAGAGAGATAAAAAAGACCATGGTTCCAGGAACAGCAGCAGAGGGGGACCACCAAGCAGGGCAGACAGTTGAATGGAGGGGGAAAGTAGGGAGCCAGTGGCAAGAAAATAGCATGTCAGAGACAAGGCAGTGCATGTTGGTCATAACCATTAATGTAGATGGCCTCAGTTCACCAATAGAAAGAAACACAGGCAGAGTGGAAGGAGACAGGATCCATCCACATGCTTTAGTCAAGAAACACATTTAACTAGAAAAAAAGTTCATCTACTGAAAGTCAAAGGAGAGAAAACAATGCTCTATGTGACAGGGAGCCAGAAAAAAAAAAGTAGAGGTAGATGCCCATCAACTGCAGAACGGATAAGAAAGATATGGCATTTTTATACAATGGAAACTTACTCAGCTACAAAGGAAGAGAATCTCAAGGCTCTTGTAGGTAAATGGATACAACTTGAGATCATGCTTATGGATGAAATGGTTCAGAGTCACATGGGCGAATTTTGTGTTGTCTCCCTAGTATAACAAACTAAAGGAGTTAGCGGGATCACAATACATATGGTGAAAATGAAAGGGGAGTAATTGTCTAAAAAGGGAAGGCACTGCCCATTGTTAGTCTATTATGATTTGAAACCCATATTGTTTTGATTTTTCTGTTTAGTTTGCTTTCATTCTGTTTTGTTTTGTTTAATTTTATTATATTTGATGGCATGGACAGCTATTTCAAATATAACAAAATATATTATGGTAGCCATTGTGGATTTTCTATTTTGCTTTGAAGCCCTGTATTGCTTTCATTGTTTTGTTTTGATTGATTTTACTACAGTTTGTTTTGCTTGACTGTATTGTGTCTGATGATATAGGCAACTACTTAGAAGATAACAAGAGGCATTATGGTAGCCAATGTTGTTTTACTGTTATATTGTTTCGAAGTCCTGTATTGCTTTCATTGTATTGCTTTTTATTGGTTTTATTTGTTCTTTCTGGTTTGATTTTAGTTGTGTCTGATGGTTCGGGCAGTTATTGTGAAGATAACAAGAGGCATTATGGTAGCTATGATTGATTTCCTTTTATCTTGTTTTGAAGCCCTGTTTTGCTTTCATTGTTTTTTTTTTTGATTGATTTTACTCTGTTTTGTTCTGTTGGATTGTATTATGTCTGAAGGCACAGGCAACTACTTTGAAGACAAGAGGCATTATAGTATCCAATGTTGTTTTACTGTTATATTGTTTTGAAGTCCTGTATTGCTTTCATTGTACTATTCTTTTATTGGTTTTATTCTGTTCTTTCTGGTTTGATTTTAGTTATGCCTGATGGTATGGGCAGTTATTTTCAAGATAACAAGAGGCATTATGGCAGTTTTAATTGATTTCCTTTTATCTTGTTTTGAAGTCATGTACCATGTTCATTGTTTTGTTTTGACTGACTCTATTCTGTTTTATTTCATTTGGTTTTATTCATTTCAAAATAAAATTTAAAAAAAAGAAACTGCAAAAGCTACATAAACACATGGAATTTAAATAACACCCTCCTGAACAACCAATGGGTCAAGTGAAATTAAAGAAGAAATTAAATAACATCTACAAATAAATCAAAATGCAGATTCAACATACTGGAACTTGCAGGACTGCATGAAAGCAGTCTTAAGAGGGAAATTTACATCAGTAAATTCTCACATCAGGAAAATAATGAGCACAAATATACAACCTAATGTTGTACCTCAAGCTTCTAGTAAAAGAACAGCCTGTCAAGTCTAAAGTCCATACAAATGATAAAACTATAAAGATCAAATCAGAATTTAATGCAATTGAGACTAAGAAAACTATAGAAAGAATTAATGAATTGAAGAATTGGTTCTTTGAAAGGATTAATAAAATCGATAAACACTTAGCCAATTTTATCAAGAAAAGGAAAGAAAAAACTCACATTCATGCATTGAGGAATGAAAAGGGTGAGATTACTAGAGATTTTGTGGAAATTCATAAGATTATCGATACCTACTTCAAAAATCTTTACTCTCATAGGATGGAAAACACAGAAGAAATGAACCAGATTCCTAGAAATGTATGAGTTACCAAAGCTGAATCAAGAAAATATAAAAATTCTGAGTAACTGAATATCAGTTAATGAAATTGAAAATGTAATTAAAGACCTACCAACAAATAAAAGCCCAGGTTTCACTGCTGAATTCTAATAGAAATTTAGAAAAGATTTAATACCAATACTCCTGAAACTCTAATGAAATTTAAAAGAAAGCAATACTCCCTAACTTATTCCTGGAGGCAAGTATTACCTTGCTACAAAAAACAAAGACTCAACCAAAAAAGTGAACTACAGGCCAATCTCCCTAATGAACATAGATGAAAAAATCCTAAATAAGGTACTAGCAAGCAGAATGTAGCAAATCATCAAGATTATAACCATGACCAAGTGGGATTCATCCAGAAATGCAAGGCTGGTTCAACATATGCAAATCAATAAATGTAATACACCATATCAACAGAACCAAAGACAAAAATCACATGATCATCTCAATAGATGCAAAAAACAAGCTTTTGACAATGTCCAGCACTCATTCAAAACTAAAAAAAACCTACAGAAAATCAAAATAGATGGTCTTTATTTCAATCTGATAAAAGTCATCTATGACAAACCTACAGTTGACATCATATTAAATTGAAAAAAACTGAAAACTTTCACTTCAAAATCAGGAACAAGACAAGGATGTCTACTGTCACCACTCCTATTCAATATATTTCTGGAAACATTAACCAGAGCAACTAAAAAAGAGAGAAAAATAAAAGGAACAAGGATAGGAAAGGAAGAGGCTAAATTCTCATTATTCAAAGATGATATCATACTCTACACTGAAGGCCCCAAAAACTCCTCCAAAAAAACTTCTAGATTTAATGACCAAATTCAGTAGTATAGCTGGTTACAAATTCAAAACTCAAAAATCAATAGCATTTATGCACATAACCAACAAACTTACTAAGAGAAAAATTAGGATAACCACACCTTTCATAATAGCATCAGAAAAAATGAAATACTTAGGAATCAATCTAACAAAGGAAGTAAAAGACCTGTACATTGAAAATTACAGTATTCTGAAAAAAGAGATCACAGAAGATACCAGAAAATGGAAAGATATCTCTTGCTCATAGATAGGAGGAACCAACATTGTGAAAATGGCCATACTCCCAAAACTGTTATACAGATTTAATGCAATCCAGATCAAAATACTATTAGCATACTTCACAGAGCTAGAGAAAATATTCCTAAAATTCATTTAGAAACAGAAGAGACATAGAACAGCAAAGGCAATCCTGGACAATAAAGGCAATGCAGGAGGCATCACAATCCGTGACTTGAAATTATACTATACAACTACTGTGATAAAATCAGCATGGTACTGGCAAAAAAATAAACTTGAGATCAATGAAACAGATTAGTTGCAGACATAACTACAAACACACTCAGCTACCTAATCTTTAACAAAGGGGCCAAACATGTTCACTAAAAGAAAGATAGCCTGTTTAATAAATGGTGCTGGAAAAATTGGCTCTCTACATGCTGAAGACTAAAACTAGACTCATGTCTATAACCATGCACTAAACTAAAGTTAAAATGAATCAAATATCTAAATATTAAAACAGAAGTACTAAATCTACTGGAAAAGAAAGTAGGTAAAAAATCTTGAAGACATTGGTATAGGCAGAGAGTTCATGAAGAAAACCCAGAATGCAAGGAAATACTTTAAAGAATCAGTGACAGTGATCTCATCTTAAAAAGCTTTTGCACATCAAAAGAAATCACCAACAGAGTGAAAAGAAAACCCACACACTTGGAAAATATTTTAGCCAATTGTCCCTCAGACAAAAGACTTATATCTAGAGCATATGAAGAAATGAAAAAATCAGACCCCCTTAATTCAAAGACCCAATCCAAAAATGGGCATCTGAGATGAATACATACTGCTCAGATGAAGAAATACAAATGACAAATAAATATATGAAAAAATGTTCAATATCACTGGTTATTCTAGAGATGCAAATCAAAACAATGGTGAGATTTCACCTCACTCCTGAAAGAATAATAATTATCAAAAATCTACCAACAACAAATGCTGGGGGGGAGGCCCTGTGGGGAAAAAGGAACCCTTATCCACTATTGGTGAAAGTGTATACTGGTGCAACCACTTTGGAAATCACTATGGAAATTCCTCAAAGAGCCAGGATTAAAGGTTCCATTCAATCCAGCTATTCCCCTTCTGGGTATCTTCCTAGAAGAATTAAAAATATCATACTATAATGATGTATGTGCACCCATGTTTATAACTGCACAATATATAATAGCTAAATCTTGGAAATAACCCAAATGCCCATTAACTGAGAAATGGATAAAGAAAATGTGGTCTTGTGAGTTCAATCCCTGGTGCCACAAAAAAAAAAAAAAGTGGTCTTTCTATATAATGGAGTACTACTCAACCATTAAGAAGGATAAACTTGAGACTTTTATAGGTACATGAACACAACTTGAGACCATATTCATAAGTGAAATAAACCAGACTCAGATGTGTAAATATCATATTGTCTCCCTGGTGTGAGAAACTGAAAGAGCAAATAAGGTATAAAATGTACAATAGATTTTGTGAAATGGGAAGAAACTTTTCAAAAGGAAAAAGGAACTAGGATGGGTGAAAGGGGAAAGGAAAGAATGGAAAAGGGGAAAAAATGTGAAGCAATTATACTATTAGTGTCTCTTAGTTCATTGAAAAAGAAGGTTTGTGCTATATCGATTGGAGAAATTTTAATGCTCATATCTTTTACTCTGAACAACTACTTTAGAGATAACAATAAGCAATAATTAACTATTGTTATTCTCCTATTGTTTTGTTATGAAATTTTGTTTTACATTTTTTTCATAAAATTAAAAAAAGAAAGCCTGACCTCACCATTACCACACAAGCCTCCCTTACTGTCATTTGTGGAGGAAACCAAGGGACTTGGGTGACATCCCCACCAAAATTATCCAAGATGGCAGGGATGGGCTGAAGTTGTAGGCCACAGATACTCTGCAGTTCCCATACTAGCTTTTCTTAACAACTTTCTCTTAAGATCTTTGTAGGGCAGCTGCATATTGGCTGGGATTGCTGAAAGGCTGCTTGAGTCCAGCACAGAATTAAGCTGAGTGCCAGATGTAGAAAGGTCCCAGAAGGGGTGCTGTCCTTGGAGTCTGAGTTCTGGAAACTGAAGCAGCAAATATTCTTTTCACTTCTGTGCC
This sequence comes from Cuniculus paca, assembly GCA_004365215.1. NCBI lineage: Eukaryota > Metazoa > Chordata > Mammalia > Rodentia > Cuniculidae > Cuniculus > Cuniculus paca. The sequence continues at coordinate 9,259 of RJWT010041514.1, forward strand.
ACATTTCCAGTCTCAGGCCCAATCCCATCTAACTCTGTCAGGAGGTACAGGTGACAAGTGACCGGGGGCTACTGTCTTGTGTCAGGTTTGGAAGTTACTTTAATGACTAGTTGGTGCCCAATTCCTCCTAGCTCCAGTCATTATCATCCTACCAGGCCTCATGGGCACTCCTTAACCATGTGTCACTCTAATTCTAAACAGACCAGAGCATCCTGATAAACTGGAACAGCCTGGTGACCCAGGGCAGAAGGTGGTGCAGAGTTGGCAGGGGAAGCAGATGACTGCCTCTTTCTGGAGAGGAGGACTCTGATTGTTGCATGCATCTAGCTGCCTAAGTCTCAATGACTTGCCCCTCCTGGTTTGGCAGAGACCTTTCCCTGGAAGATCTCTGCATCCAGGAGATGACCATGAACATTAACAGGAGAAGAGACCCAGAGGTCAAACTGCCATATGAAAATCAAGGGGAAAGCCCTTCATTCCATTAGTTCCGGGTACATGGGATCAATGTCATTCCAATCTTTTAAAACAGAAAATCTCTCTGAAATTCCATGAAGAGGGCAATAAGTTCAATGCCTCACCACACACAAGGAGTTACTCACCACCTCTACATTCTGGAGAAGCCACCTGTTTTGAGGGGCTCAGCATTATCACCTGGTTACGGCAGTGCCTGTAACCTGTAACCACCTCACTAATTGCTCTTGAGGATGGCAACTCATTTGCTCGGTCCCAGAGGCACCATAAAGATGAACTCAAAAGCACAGACCCTTCTGCCTGATACTGCACAGGAACCAGCTTGAAGGTCCTGAGTACCAGGGCCCAATCTGACCCTTTCATTATCTCAAAATGTCAGGTGCCGGGCATGGCTGCTGAGGCAGCATCTCCCTGTGATAATAGCCTGATGCCACCTCACACGATCACTGGGTGAGGAATGGGCAGGGGAAAGGAAAGAAGGAAATACTTTTCAAAAGCCCAGTATGTGCCTGATACTACATCAGATATCTTCACATTAGTTCACTTAGTCCTCCAAACAACTTTGGAGGGTAGATGTTATTATGTTTTGTTTGTGATCTTGACTTGAGTTATTAAAGAACAAAGAAGCAAAGCTGAATTTCTCTTTTGTCCTGTGCCTTTTCCCCTCAGGACCTGGAGAGTGAGCAGGTTGACCAAAGAAACAATGCTGATACACACATGGGAAAAATCATCCTGGGTATACAAGCGCACTCTACATGGGACAACATGGTCCCCATTATGACCCTCACAATCGCATATTCATGTCAGGACAGATGGACAAATGAACCATGGCAGAGCTGAAGCAGGAAAAGAGCCCTCAGTATACTTCCCAGCATACCAAACCCATGTTCAGATAAATACAAGTGTGTCATAAGGGAATTCTGAATGTCATTCTTCCAGACACCCAGACCTAATGGTAGTGAAATATTTCAAAGGTATAAGAACATGCCTGTCAAACTCAACGTCAAGTCCAAACATGATGTCGGTGGTGGAGATGATGAAATTCAAAGTGCTATTCATAGTTTAGGTGTGCAAGAAGCCTAAGGTACTCAAATAGAAAGGATCACACATGTGCCCTGGACTGTGTTAAATAGGGTCCCCCACAAATCACATCCACCAGAAGCCTGTGAATGTGACTTTATTTTGAAATTAGGACTTTAAAGATATAATCACATTAATAAGAGGTCAATTGGAGAAAAACCTAAATACAGTATGTTTGGTGGTATCCTTATGAGAAGAGGAAATTTAGACCCAGAGATACAGACACACAAGAAGGAGCCATGTGAAGACAGAGGCAGACTGGAGTCAGCTGCCAACAGACCATGATCTCCTGGGGACCCCCAAATGTTGGATTTCTCCCTAGTGCCTTCAAAGAGAATATGGCCTTGCTAGCAACTTGGTTTTGAACTTCTGACCCTGAACTATGACAACTTATTTCTATTGTTTTAAGCTATGCCGTTTGTGATACAGTCTATTCTCATTATTTGAGGATTCCGTAACTGCAAAACTTTCTGCATGCTGAAATTCATCAATAGTTCTAAAATCAACAGTCATAGAACTGTCAAGGTGATTAATAGATATGGGGGAAATTCACATTATTCAGTGCAAATCTTTCTAAACTAAGGTCAGACAAGGAAACGTTCTGTTTTTATTTCAGTTCTCATACTATAAACAAGTATTCTTGCTGCAGCCTATTTTGCATGATGATTTCACTTTCTCGTACTTTTTGTTGATAATTCTGCTGATAAAAATGACCCTCAAACCATTTTAGCATCAAAGTGCTATCTAGTTTCCCTAAGCACAAGAATGCTGTTATATTCCTTACGGAGAAAATAGATGTTAGATAGCTTCAATCACCTATAGTTATAGTGCTATCGACTATGAGTTCAATCTTAGTGAGTCAATTGTGTGTGTGTGTGATGTCCTTAAACAGAATCAGACTTAAACCAAGATGATATATTGGCTAGTTGTCAAAAATGTGGCAAGAGACTCCCAGAAATCTAGCCCTGCATTCTCCCAGAGTATAATTCAGTATTCACTAACTTAGCATTTGTAACCACTTCATAAAACATAACTACCATGAATAAAGGGAATCAACTGCATTCTGATTACAACAGCCTTAAGGAAACCAAAACAAGCCCTTCATACTCACCCAGCACTTTGGAGGCCTCTTGTATGAGCTTCATGGTGATGGTGTCGTCATACACTGTGTAGGTCATGAAGGTATCTTGTACTTCTACAGAAACTCTGTAAGATGAATTAAGGTGAAATTAACACCCTGCCACTAGAACTTAGCTCCAGGAATATATTCACAGACTCAGTAAAATATAGTAGAAGCAATCTACTCTGGCTCATAAGAAACGTGAGAGGTTGGGAGTATTTGGGTGTCAATTTCTTCCAGGAGCCTACTCCGGGCCCCACTTGGAGCCAAGAGTTCGCTTGTCAAGTACTCTGAATAGACTCTGTATCCACCAACTTATATCAAGATTGTCAGTCCCATCTGGGTACGGTGTCTCACACCTATAATTCCAGCA
>RJWT010041515.1:0-12308 GCA_004365215.1 Cuniculus paca
TTTATGCTGCCCAGTGTGGGCCCTCACCAAATCTGAGCTTTGCCACTGGACTTACAACCTCTAAAACTGTGACTTAAATAAACCTATTATTTTAAAGTTCATTACATTTTATGTTTCCTATGAACCTTCGGCCTAGTTGTTCTACTCATTAGTGAAAGTAGAGTATTAAAGTTTCCAGTTTTTATTGTTCAATCACCTATTCCTTTTTCCAGCTGTCAGTTTTTTGTCTTTTTTTTTTTTTGTACCAGGGATCGAACTCACAACTTTGCATATGCCATGCAGGCACTTGTGCCACTGAGCTAAATCCCCAGCCCCAAATCTCAGTTTTTGCTTCACATGTTTTGGGGCTCTCTTGATCATAATATAATCATAATATATAAGTGATTATGATGGGTATGTTTTCCTAATGGATTGATCTTCTGCTTTAATCACAAAGAAAATAGAAAACACTTAAACAAAGCTGGCCAGGCATGGTGGCACATGCCTGTAATGCCAGTACTCAGGAGACTGAGGCAGGGGGATTGCAGTGGGTTCGAGGCCAGCCTTGGTGACATAGTGAGTTTAGGAGCAGTCTAAACTACATAGCAAGACCCTGTCTCAAAATATAAACAAAAATCTGGGTGTAGTGGTGCACCCTGTAATCCCAGTACTCAGAGGCTGAGTCAGGAAGAGTGCAGTGAGTTTGAGGCTAGCTTAGGCTACAAAATGAGTTCAAGGCCAGCTTGAACTGCATAGTGAGACCATATCTCAAAAAGTAAAAAAAAAAAGCTGAAAATGCAATATATCAAAACTTACGAAGGCATAGTGAGCAAAGAGGGATTTACACAGATCTATAAATACATATATTAAAAAAACAAGAAAGTTGTCAAAACAACTTTACAACTCAAAACCTTACAGAAGGAAGGAAATAATAAAAATTAGAGCAGAGATAAAGTAGACTGGAAAAACAATAGAGAAAATTAATGAAAAATAAAATTGTTTCTTTGAAAAGATTTACCAAATTGACAAACCCTTAACTAGATGGGCCAAGAAAAAAGAGATAAGACTAAAATTGCTAAAATAAAAATAGGGATGTTATTACCAACTCTACAGAAATTAAAAAGAACTGTGAGAGGGTTCTGTAAGCAATTTTGTGCTAACAGATTAGATGCACAGATTCTTAGAAGCATAAAACCTACTGTCTCAGTCAATTTATGCTACTGTAGCTAAATACCTGAGACTAGGTAATTTATAAAGAAAACAAATGTGTTTCCCCCCATTTTTTTAGGCAGAGAAGTCCAAGATTAAGATACTGTTGGTCTCTGTGCTTCTAAGATAAAAGCATCTTACCTTGAATTCTGCATCTTTACATGGACAGAAGTAACCAAAAAAGGACCAAAAGAGAATGGACACTGCACCCTCACACAGCCAAAGAGAACAAAAGGAGATGTGAGAGAAAAGCGCTCTCCTTCAAGTCCTTTTATAGGATGCTAACCTCATCCCTATGTCCAAGCTTCCATGGCCCAGTCACCAGCTAAAGGCCCAACCTCTGGGTACTGTTGTATTTGGGATTAAATTTTGGAGGGAACACAAGCATTGAAACAATACACCTCCCAAGACTAGATCACAAAAAAAGAAAATTAGAACATATTTATTACTAATAAGGAGATTAAATTAGTAATCAAAAATCTCTGGCCAAAGAAAAGCACTAGACAAAACAGTAAATTCTACCAAATATTTGCAGAACCAGAACCAGTTCTCAAACTTTTCCAAAATATGGAATAGGAAAAAATAAATACATTCTGATTCATCCTATGAAGCCAGTATTGCCCTGAAATGAAAGTAAAAATAAAAAGATATTGCAGGAAAACTACAGAACAATATTCCTTATGAACATCTGTGGGAAAATTCTCAGTAAAATACTGCAGATCGAATTTACCAGCATATTGAAAACATATAATATGCATGCTCAAGTGACATTTATTTCTAGAACTCAAGGATGATACAGCATATGAAAATCAATGAATGTAATACGTCATGCTAACAGAATGAAGGGGAAAATTACATGAAGATCTTAGTTGAGGCAGAAAAGGCATTAGACAAAATGAAATACTCTCTCATAATAAAAATACTCAACAGCACAGGAATTGAAAGAGAATCACTTCAACATAATAAATCCATACATGCAAAACCACAGCAAACATTACATGAAATGATCAAGAACTGGAAACTTTTCCTCTAACTTCAGTAAAAAAAAAAATCCCCATTTTTTTATTTCTTTTCAATGTAGTACTAGAAGTTTTCAAGAGAGCAATTAGGAAAAAAAAATGAAAGGGACCCAGATTGAGAAGGAAGAAAGAAAATAATTTCTTTTATAGATCATATGATCTTACATGCAGAAAATCATGGTGTCTCAAGCAATACAGATAATAAATAAATTTAGCAAAGTAGTAGGGTACCAACTCAACACACAAAAGCCAGTTGCATTCGTATACAATACAAATGAACAACCTGCAAAGGAAATTACAATAATAATTCCATTTATAGGATTCACCAACAAAGGAAATAAAAACTAGTATAATGAAAACTACAAAACATTGCTGACAAAATTAAAATAGACATAAGTAAATGAAAACAGAGCTCATGGTCTTGAATCAAGACTTAATAATCTTAAAACATCAGTATTACCCAAGGCAATGTACAGATCTGTCAAAGTTCCAATGAGGTTTTATACAGAAAAAGAAAAATTCATACTCAAATTCATTTGAAATTTCAAGAGACCCTGAATAGCTGAAACAATCTTGAAAAAAATAGAGCTGTTTCATATTTCCTGATTTTGAAACTTACTATGAAACTTCAGTAATCAAAACAGCAAGGTACCAACAAAGGCAAGCATGTACACTAATTGAATAGAACAGAGTCCAGAAATAAACCTTTGTACATATGGTAAAATGATTTTTGACAAAGGTGTCAAGACAATTCAATTGGGAAAGCTGTTTCAACAAGAGGTGCGGGGAAAAATGACTATTCACTCTCAAAAGAATAAAAGTAGACTCTTGCCTAACACCATATACAAAAATTTACTCAAAATAGAGCAAAGACTTAAATGTCAGACCCAAAACTATAAGACTTTTAGAATAAAAGTCCAAAACTTCACAACATTGGGTTTAGCAATGATTTCTTGAGTATAACCACAAAACCACAAGCAACAAAGGAAAAAACAATAAATACATAGGACTTGATGAAAATTTTTAAAACTTGCACATCAAAAGACAGTATCAATAGAGTAAAAAGGCAACACACAGAATTAGGAAAATATATATAAATCATACATCTGATAAGGAATTAATATTGAGAAATCCTAAAACTCAACTACCACAAAACAATCCAAGTGAAAAACTGGGCAAGGACTTGACTAGACATTCATCCAAAGCAGATATACTAGTAACTAGAAAGTACAGAAAAGCCTGTTCAACATTGTTAATCATTAAGGAAATGCAAAGCAAAACTATAATGAGACACTACATGACACTTATCATGATGGCTACTATAAAAGGGAACAAAAGTAGTTAAGTGTCAAAGCCAGCAAGAGCGTGGACCAGGGAAAACTGAGAAGGAAGCAAAGCCCCTGCTTTGCCCCATCTCCTGTGAGCAACCAGCTGATTCAGAGGAACTTTACTTTTTGACTTTGCAAGCCTAAAATTGGTAGTCTGAGCAACTCTCTTTTCATTTCGTTTCGTTTCTTTCTTTTCTTTTCTTTTCTTCTTTTTTATTATTTTAAAGAGGGATAAACAAAACAAAACAAAAAATACAAGAAAAAAATGAAACAAAAGAGATATACAAACAACAATAAGAAAAAACCCAAAACAATAATATAGGCTTTCAAAACAAAGTGGTAGGAACTTAAGATTGTTATTTTGCATAGTTATCTTCAAAAGTGTTACTTAGATTACCAGATATAGACATGCAAAGTTGATTTAATCCTATGAATGTTAACTATTTTCTTCCAAGAACTAATAGAAATAGTAGTACAATCACCTTAGCTATCTTAAGTGTATATATAAAAATTTATGACTTTTTCTTTTCCTTTTTTTTCCTTTTCCCTATCCAAGTTATTTTTCCTCTTTGAGCAGTTTCTTACCTTTTCACAATATTTATTGAAGATTTTGTATCTTACTTACTCGTTCAGTTTCTTACACTAGGGAGACAATATGGTGTTTACACATGTGGGTTTGATTTATTTCACTTATGAGTATGGTCTCAAGTCACACCCATTCACCTATAAAAGCCCCAATGTGATCATTCTTTATAGCTGAGTAGTACTCCATTGTATAAAAACACCACATCTTTTTTATCCATTCCTCAGTTGATGGGCATTTTGGGTTGTTTCCAAGATTTGGCTATTACAAATTATGTTCCTATAAACATGGGTGCACATACATCACTGTGGTATAATGTTTTTAATTCTTCTGAGGATATGCCCAGAAGTGGGATAGCTGGATCAAATGGGACTTCTAATGTCAGCATTCTGAGGAAACTCAACACTGATTTCCACAGTGGTTGCACCAGTCTACCACTCCCACCAACAGTGCAGAAGGGTTCCTTTTTCCCCACAGTCTCTCCAGCATTTGTTATTGGTTGTTTTCTTGATTCTGACTATTCTTTCTGGAGTGAGATGGAATTTCAGCATTGTTTTAATTTGCATTTCTCTAATGACCAATGACGCTGAATACTTTTCATGTATTTGTTTGCCATTCGTATTTCTTCAGCTGAGAAGTATTTATTCATCTCAGATGCCCATTTTGGATTGGGTCTTTGAATTTTTGGGGCCTGATATTTTTTTTAATTCTTTATATGTTCTAGATAGGAAGTCCTTTGTCTAAAGGACAGTTAACTAAAATTTTTTCCCAAATTGTGAGTTTTCTTTTCACTATGTTGGAGATTTCTTTTGACATGCAAAAACTTTTTAATATGACAAGATCCCAATCGTTGATTCTGGGAAGTATTTCCCATGCAATTTAATTTCTGTTCATGAACTCTCTGCCTACTCCTATGTCTTCAAGATTTCTACCTACATTGTCTTCCAGAAGATTTAGTGTTTCTGTTTCAATATTTAGATTTTGATCCATTTTGACTTTAGTTTAGTGCATGGTGATAGGCATGAGTCTAGTCTTAGTCTTCAGCAAATGGAAAGCCAGTTTTTCCAGCACCATTTGTTAAAGAGGCTAACTTTCTTCCAGATAAGGTGGATGAGTGTGTTTGTAGTTCTGGTTGTATCTTCTAATCTATTCCATTGATCTTCGGGTCCGTTTTGATTCCAGTACTGTGCTGATTTTATCATAGTAGCTTTGTTGTATAACTTCAACTCAGGGATTGTGACGACTCCTCCCTTGCCTTTGTTGCCCAGAATCACCTTTGCTATTCTAGGTCTTTTCTGGTTCCAGATGAATTTTTGGAATGATTTCTCTAGATCTGTGAGGTATGCTAATGGTATTTTGATTGGAATAGCATTAAATCTGTATAAGAATTTTGGGAGAATGGCCATTTTCACAATGTTTGTTCTTCCTATCCATGAGCATGGAATGTCTTTCTGTTTTCTGAGATCCTCTTTGATTTCTTTTTTCAGAGTACTGCAATTTTCATTGAATAGATCTTTTGCTTCCTTTGTTAGGTTGATTCCTAAGTATTTCATTTTTTTGGATACTATTGTGAAGGGTGTGGTTTCTCTTATTTCTCTCTCAGTGAATTTGTTGTTTGTGTACAGGAATGCTATTCATTTCTAAGTATTGACTTTGTATCCAGCTACATTACTGAATTTGGTTATGACATCCAGAAGTCTTTCTATGGAGTTTTGCGGGTCTTCTATGTAGTGAATCATGACATCTGCAAATAGTGATAATTTAACTTCTTCCTTTCCTATCCTTATTCTTTTTATTTCTCTCTCTTGTCTAATTGCTCTGGCTAATGTTTCCAGCACTATATTGAATAGGAGTGATGATAATGGACATACTTGTCTTGTTCCTGATTTTAGAGTGAAAGCTTTCAGTTTTTGATCATTTAATATAATGCTGGCTGTTGGTTTTTCATAGATGGCTTTTAACAGATTGAGGTAAAGACCATCTATTCTGGTTTTCCATAGGGTTCTTATCATGAATAAGTGTTGGACTTTATCAAAAGTTTTTTCTGCCTCTATTGAGATGATCATGTGATTCTTATCTTTGGCTTTATTGATATAGTGTATTGCATTTGTTGATTTGCGTATGTTGAACCATCCCTGCATTCCTGGGATGAATCCCACTTGGCTGTCATACGTAATTTTCTTGATGATTTGCTGCATTCTGTTTGCCAGTATTTTGTTGAGGATTTTTGCATCTATGTTCTTTGGGGAGATTGGCCTGTAGTTCTCTTTTTTGGTTGGATCTTTCTCTGGTTTTGGTAGTAGGGTAATAGTTGCTTCCAGGAATGAGTCAGGGAGAATTGCTTCCCTTTCAATTTCATTGAAGAGTTTGAGGAGTATGGGCATTAAGTCTTCCTTGAATTTCTTGTAGAATTCAGCTGTGACTCCATCAGGACCTGGGTTTCTCTTTGTTGGTAAGGTTCTAATTACATTTTGAATTTCCTTAACTGAAATTGGGTTATTCAGCAGTTTTACATCCTCTTGATCCAGCTTTGGTAATTCATATGTTTTTAGGAATCTGTCCATTTCTTCTGTGTTATCAAACATATGAGAGTAAAGATTTTCAAAGTAGGTGTTGATGACCTTCTGTATTTCCACAGGGTCTGTGGTGATTTCACCCTTTTCATTCCTTATTGCATGAATTTGAGTTTTTTTCTTTCCTTTTTTTAATAAGGTTGATTAGGGACTTATCAACTTTATTTATTCTTTCCAAAAACCAACTCTTTGATTTGTTGTTTGTATTGTTTTCTTAGTCTCAATTGCATTAATTTTTGCTCTGATCTTTATAATTTCCTTCCTTCTTTTGGCTTTATGGTTCACTTACTCTTCTTTTTCTAGATTTTTGAAGTGTAGCTTTACTTTTTTTTTTTTTCATTCTATTTTCCTGATGTGGGAATTTACTGCAATAAATTTTCCTCTGAGGACTGCTTTCATTGCATCCCACAGGTTCCATTAAGTTGTATTTGCATTTTTGTTTGCTTGTAGATATTGTTTAATTTCTTCTTTAATTTCCTCTGTGAACCATTGATTGTTCAGGAATGTATTATTTAATTTTCATGTGTTTATTGAGTTTTTGCAGTTTCTGTTGTCATTAATTTTCAGTTTCATGGCACTATCATCAGATAATATGCATGGGATAATTTCAGTTCTTTTGCATTTACTTAAGCATGTTCTATGGGCTAGTATAAGGTCTATTTTAGAGAATGTTCCATGGGAAGCTGAGAAGAATGTATATTCTGAAGTTGTTGGGTAGAACACTCTGTATACATCTACTAAGTCCATTTGTTCACAAGTTTGATTCAGTTCTGTTATTTCGTTGCTGAATTTTTGTCTAGTTTATCTGTCTGTTTGTGTCAATGGGATGTTAAGGTCTCCTATTATAATTGTGTTATTGCTTATTTGAGTTTTCATTTCTGTTAATATTTGTTTTATATAGTTGGGTGCTCCCATATTTGGTGCATATATATTTAAGATTGTTATCTCTTCCTCTTGAAATTTTCCCCTAGCCAGTATGTAGTTTCCTTCTTTATCCCTTTTGATCATTCTTGGTTTTAAGTTCACATTGTCTGCAAGCAGAATAGCTATCCCTAATTTTTTTTTGGGGGGGGTCCTGTTGCATGAAGTATTGTTTTCCATCCTTTGACTTTCAGTCTATGAATTTTCTTTTGGGTTAGATGGGTTTCTTGTATACAGCATATGGTTGGATGTTGTTTCTTGATCCATTCTGCCAAACTTTTTCTTTATTTGGTGTATTGAGGTCATTTACATTAATGGTTATAAGTGATATAGATTGGCTTATTTTTGCCATGTTATCTTTCCAATGTTTCTTTACCTTTTCCCTCTGTTTAATTGTTTGCCATGCTTGGTGGTGTTTTCTGTTGGTGTTCTTAAAGTCATAGTTATTTTTATGTCTGCCTAGAATATCTTTCAGGATTCTTTGTAGGGTTGGTTTGGTGGTCATGAAGTTCTTCAGCTGTTCTTTGTCATGGAAGTATCTTACTTCTCCATGGATTTTGAAGGATATTTTTGCAGGTTACATCAATCTGGGTTGGAAGTCAGTTTCCTTTAGGATTTAAATACTTCACTTCATGCTCTTCTTAACTTGGTTGTTGGTATTGAGAAGTCTGCCATGATTCTGATGGGTTTTCCTTTACAGGTGATTTGTTCCTTTTTTCTAACAACTGTTAATATTCTGTTTTTATGTTGAATTTCTTGGGTGTTGATTATTATATATCTGGGTGTAGATTTATTTTGGTTATGGCTAGTTGGAATTCCATATGCTTCACTCATCTGTTTGTCAGTTTCTTTTCCCATGTTTTGGAAATTTTCTGCTATTACTTCTGTATATAGTCTTTTTATATCATTTGTGTTGTCACCTTTTTTGTTTACACCTATCAATCTTATATTGTTTTTATTTGCATCAACTTGCAACTGTTGAAATGTTATTTCCTGATATGTTGTGGTTTTTTTTTCTTTTTTTTCTTTTAAAGAGGATAAAGCCAAGGAAAATAAAACATAATAAAACCAATCAGAACAGACCAGAATAAGCAATACACAGCTTCACAACATTACAAAATCAACAATACTTACCATAATGCTTTTCGTTGTCTTCAAAATAGCTGCAGATACCTTTGGACATAGTAAAACTCAAACAGAACAGAATAGAATAGAAACAATAAAAAGAAAACAATGGATGCAATAAAGGACTTCAAAACAAGGCAATAGTAAATCCAAAATGGCTACCATAATAAATCTTAAAATCTTTGAAATAGCTGCTCATGTCATCAGATATAACTTAGTCAAACAAAGAAAAAGAGAATAAAATCCAACCCAACAAAACAATGAACAATATAGGACTTCAAAATGAGACTATATGGAATCAACAATGGCTACCACCCTCAGAAGGAAGCCCTCCTCAGATGCCATGCTGCTTACTGCTATCTTTTGAACAGATGATCAGATCACAGGCCCTAGACCTGAAAAGTCAGTGAAACACCAAAGCACCACAGGCATCCAATTGCATTTCAACTTAATAGCTTTCATCAGAGCCTATGTTTCTCTGGATCAGACAGTTGCTTACAGCAGGGGTGTAGGAGGGGGATTGGTACTTCTTTTTTTCCAGCTTGCAAACTGGAAGGGGCTGGGATCTGGCTGTCCCCCTGCCAGCAGCAGCCTGCACATGGTGCTAGTTTGCAGTTGGACCTTGCTTTCTGTTGGGGCCTTGCTCTCTCCCCACTATAGTCCATGAAGGCACTGACTCATGGGGAAAGGCTTGGCCCTGGATGTCCCCTCTCTAGCAGCCACCTGTGCATGGCACTGGTTTTGGCAAGGCAGGGATACCTTGCTATTTTTAAAAGATCTTTCCTTTCTTGTTCACTAGCTATGATCTTGTCTTCAAGGTCTGAAAGTCAATCTTCACATTCATTCTGGTGGTTTTGCCATCTTTCAATGGAATTTTTGATTTCCTAGATATCTCTTTGAATCTGTTTCATGCATTCTAATCCTTTCTTATATTGTTCATTCAAGATTTCCATCCTTTTGCAGTGCTCCTCTATTTTTTTTAACTATGCCTTCTTTAGACATGTTCAGCATTTCTTTCATTGTGTTTATCATGTCTCGTTTTAATTATTTCTGATCTGATTTCCTTTATAGCTTCATGGAGTCGTTTCTTTATTTCAGCTACCATCATGTCAGAAGTTTCATGTGTGTGACTTACACTTTCTTCTGTGTGACTTACACTTTCTTCTATGTCCATGTCTCTGTGCTTGTTTGGGATGGGCTGGAGGTTTGAGATTGCCTTTTGCTCTTTTGTTTTGTCATTTTCCTGTATTCCCCTGGGGCAACTGAATGCAAACTCTCAGTTGTTCCCTGAGTTGAGGATGGCTGTCCATACTGGGGCAGGATTGCACAGCTGAGTGGTGGTTATTAGGCAGGCCTTACCAGGTCCTGAGCAGCTCTTGAAGGCTCCCCAAATGGATGGAGTATGCAGGGCAGACCTTCAGCATGCCACACATGGCATGCTGAGGCTCCCCAGCTGATTGGGTTCATTGGGTGGGGACCTACCAGGTCTTGAATGGCCACCAAGGCTGCCCAGCTAGGTGGAGTATGCTGTGCAGGCCTTCAGCTCACCCCACACAGAGGTTTCCTGGCTGCTTGGGGTTGCTGGGTGGGGCCCTACAGGTCCCAAGCAGTGCACCAAGGCTGCAAAGCTAGGTGGAGTACACTGTAGTCTGAGCAACTCCTTAGAGGGCAACAATATGCAATAGTAATTATATACAATAGTAACTATTGTAGATTTTCTACTGTCTTATTACTGTTTCAATTTGCTTTATTGTTCTGTGTTACTCCCTTTAAAATTAAATAAAAATGCTGTGATGTTTTAAAAAAAAATAGTATCAGTGAGGATGTGGAAAAAAGTTGTATCTTGCATACTGCTGGTAGAATGTTAAAATGGTACAGCATAGTGTTTCCTCAAAATTTTACAAATAGAATTACCATATGAAGCTGGATGTGGTGGTACACACCTGTAATCCCAACACTTGGGAGGTTGAGGCAAGACTGCTAAGAGATTGAGGCCCACCTGGGCTATATAGTGAATCCAAGGCCAGTCTGAACTTCATAGCAAGACTCTGCTTCAAAAAAAATTACTATATGATTCAGCCATTCCACTTTTGGATATTTACCCCAAAGAATTGAAACCAGCATCTCGAAGATATATTTGTATATTCATAGTGGCTAAAATGTAGAAGCAATCAAGTGTCCATTGATAGATAAATAGATAAGCAGCGAGGTATATATATACACAATGGAATATTATTTAGCCTGTAAAAGTAAGGAAATTCTGACTCATGCTAAACATGAAAGAAACTTAAAGACATTATGCTGGGAACATCAAAGATGGCAGAACAGTAAACAGTAGAGTAAACAGTCTCTCTGAGAGAAACAGTTCAGATGCTGGAATACAACATCATGGAGAGGACAAGAAAGAAGAAAGTGGGTCCCCTGGACCCAGGAAGAATCTAAAGTATAAATTGAAGCCCACAGAGGGAATAAAAAGAAGAATTTAAATGAAGAAGAAGGTGGTGACTGGCAGCGCCTTAGCCTGGAGCCAGACTCACCCTGTGAGAAGAGCTGTTGAGCCTTGAGAGGCATGGTTGTGGTTGTGGTCAACCCCAGATGTCTGCAGAGAGGCACAGGGGTGAAAGAGAGTGGCGGACATGGAGATCTGTGCTGCGCTAGCTGGAGGTGAGTGCAGGGGACTCGATCCCCCCATGGGAGACAGTGATTGGCCAGGAGCCATTTTGGAGTTGGGTAAGATACACCCAGGGCCAGGACTGCTGCCTACTTCTTCCAGCAGTTCCAGGTTGTGGGCGGACCCATAGAAGTTGCTTGGACGAAATTCTCCTGCGCATTCCAGACAACATCGCTTAGGTTCCTAACGAGCTTAGACCCGCAGGCCCTGGGAAGTTACACTCCTGTGCAAATGTGGGGGACACTTGTGGGCTGGTACCCAGCTCAGGGCAGAGGCACGGGCACCCACCATCAGATACCTGTAGCCAGCACTGGCTAGAAAAACCAAACAGTTGTCAGGTAGCTCCAGGTTGTGGGTGGACCTGTGGAAGATGTTTGGACTGAGTTCTGCTCCTGTGTGCATTCCAAACAACATTGCATAGGTTCCTAACCAGCTTAAATTCGCAGGCCCTGGCCAGTTCTGCTCCTGTGCAAACTCCAGGTGGGTTGATATCCAGCTCAGTGCAGAGGCTCAGGCACCCACCATTGTATGCCCATAGCCAGCACTGGCCAGAAAAGCTGTACAGTCTTGCTTCAGAGAAGTTGTGGCCAGTACCAGGGTGCCTGGGACCACACTACCCAGGTGTGTGGAAGAAATCAGGAATATGTCACGATGAAGAGGGAGAGAGCAACCTCTGGGGTCCAGCCTAAGAAGCACAAGTTCAGGAGAGGTAAACATGGAGGAGATCGAGAATCGCACACTGAAATGTCTGAAGTGATGTCAACTAAAGTGAAGAAACAACTTCATGAAGCTGTAAGAGAAATTAGAACAGAAATTCTATCCCAGGTAAAAGAAGAAATGAAAACCATAATAAAAGAATTACTAAACATCTCTAAAGAAGACACAGATTAAAAAAATAGA
>RJWT010041516.1:0-12306 GCA_004365215.1 Cuniculus paca
ACACTAAAACTATTGTTTAAAAATGAATAGAGACATATGTTTTGATACTCTTTTTAATGATCTCTGTTACCATCACAGTATTATCTAACTTTATTTTATCTTACTCTTCACATCAGTTTATGTAAACATATTTTCTTGGCAATATGGGAGATACGATGTGGACACAAAAATCATACCCATTTCCTGACCTGAAGAATCTAATGGGACACATGGAGGACACAAAAAGGGTCAAGCAGCAGTCCCCCATAGCCTTAGTTTTGCTTTCTGAGGTTTCAGTTACTCTCAGTCAATCAAAGACTTAAAATACTAAAAGAAATTTCATAAACAATTTGTAACTTTTAATTTATACGCTGTTCTGAGAAGTATGGCTGTCTTGCACTGTCCTGCTTTGCTATGTCTAAGACATGATTCATCCCTTTTTCCTGGTATGCATACTGTACATGTGATCTGCTCATTGGTCACTTAGTAGTCATGTCCATTTTCAGGTCGACTGTCACAGTATCCCAGTCTTTGTGTTCAAGTAACCTTATTTTATTTAATAATAGCCTGAATGCTCAAGAGTAGTGTATTAATCAGCTTTGAATTGAAGTGAGAAAATACCTCAGATAATTAAAAGAAGAAAGGTTTATTTGGGCTCACCGTTTCAGAGGTTTCAGTCCATGGTTGGTTGACTGTATTGTTTCTGGGCCTGTGGTGCTAGAGCACATTGTGACCAGAGTGCCTGGCAGACGAGGGATGTTTACCTCATGAGGGTTGGGAAGGAAAGAGTGACAGAAGGGAGCGAGGGTACCAATGTCTCCCTCAAGGGCACAGTCTCAACGATCTCACTTCCTTCCAGGAGGCTTTACCTCCTGAGGGTTCTACTATGGGCTGGCAATCAAGCCTTTATGCATAGGCCTTTGGAGGACACCTCAGGTCCAAACCATAGCGAGCAATAATGTAAAGGAGGTAAGGTATAAAACATGGAAGAACAGATTGATTCTGGTGTTATGTGGCAACACTACAGGGCATGTAGGAAAAAGCATAGTATCTATCAAGTTCAGTTTTATCATGGTTTTGGGTACCCATTGGGAGATCTTGGGATATATCCCCTACAGATAAAGAGGGGGTGCTACACTTAGTGTTTTCTCTCTTTACTAAGCTTAAATTATTCATTTAAGCCATCTCCTGCCACCCAGAAAGGGATGATAGATTAACATAACATTTATCATTTGACACAAAGTAAGAAAGGGGAATTTAAGATCCAATACACTCTCTAGTGTGTGGTCTGAGGTTTGTTTGTTTGTTTGTCTGTTTTATATTCACAACCAGCCCAAAGTGGATTTACATAGGGCTGTGGAATAGAGCATGGATTTCTTCAGGGAAATGACTTGCACTAATGCAAAGATGAGGTAGGGATGAATTCAGGAGCCTCATGCTCTTTGCAGTGTGGTTTCATGGGCACATGTGCCAGGCTCACTCCCACCCAGGAAAGAGGACAAAGTAGGTGACAGCCTTCCATATGTGAGCTGAGCCCTCTCCACTGTGTGCTCCGTTTCTCTCAGGCTGCCCTAGCTATGATGAGATTGATCTAGCAGCCAAAGAACCCAGGACCTAGCTGTCTCCGCTGGCATTTTTAATCTCTGAAAATATTTTAAGAAATTAGCAGACTGGACTCCTGGTGGGGGTGAAGGATCAAAAAAGATTTTACAGAAAAAGATACCATTTGGGGAGAGTTTTACAAGACCCTTTGATGCCAACAGGTGGAGGTGGAAAGTGCATTCTGGAAGGACGGGGCAGATGGGCAAAGCGTTTCCCACACATCAGAATCTGCTAACTGGTCTTTGCAATTTCCTGCCAGCAGCTCTTTCCTGCCTGGGCCCAGCAGGGGTTGCAGCTAATTAAGGGGACAACCTTGATGTCCCTTCTGGTTCCTCTGCTTGTTTCTTATGTTTCCCATCTTCCTCATTTCTTGACCTGTTTTCTTCTCTCCCTTCTCTTTCCCTCTTTTCTCTCCTCTCTCATTCCATCCTGCCCCCTCTCTTCTCCTTTCTCTCCCTCTTTCTTCAAATTCAGACCGGATGATGCCTCATGACTGATATTTTTAATAACGTAGGAAAATGCCTGCTCCCTATGAACAAGAGAAGAAGGCATTTCTCCTCCTAAATAGATCTTAAACTATTTGAAATGCACATAAACCATAAGAGCTTCTCTCTGTAGAAAAATTTGTCCTAGCAACTGATTCCTTTTCTTCCCCTCCAAAGTGATAAGGAGATAGGAATAGGAATATATTTCTTTGTATATAGAATCAAACCTTTATGACTATCCTCATTTGCTGTAAAAACAGCACTGTACACTCTGAAAAGAACATTAAAAGTCATATGATAAAGAGCAAAAGTCTCACTCAAACCTCACCTGTGACTCTATCATTCTTTCACCAGTCTCAGAAAACTGTTAGCAATTTTTGGATCCCCTCCCAGTCTCCATGCATATACACTGAATTCCCACAGTGGCAATCATTAGTAAATTCTATCTCACAAAAAGCATCTATCCCTTCAAACAAATGAGCTTAGGGTATTTAAAATTAAACTCAGTGTAATAAATCTGCACAGGACTGCTTGTGACTCACATGTGTTACTATTTAGGATAGAAAAATTCAGACTTTGGGAAATGTACTTGTATTTGTTGGTTTTCTATTGCTATGACAAAATACCTGAAGTTGAGTAACCTACAAAGAAAAAAAGATGTCAGCCCCACAATTTTTAAAGCTGAAAGACCAGTTAGTCCAGACCCTCTGACTGCATTACAGTATGGTAGTCGACATCACCATGGAAGAAGCAGATGTGACAGGGATAGATCAAATAGCATGACAGGAGCCAGAGACCTGGAGAGCCCAGTCCTGCTCTTCATAACAACCCTGGAGAACTCACTCTCTCTGGAGAACTCATCCCATGGACCAAATTTCTGCCCTAGCCACCTTCCTAGGCCCCACCTCTTGAATGTTCTACCAGCACCCAACACCAGGGGATCACGTTTCCCTCGCAGGAGCCCTTGGGACAGCCCTCATCTGAGCTATAGTAGTGGTGGTTGGACAGTTGGATACTTGATGGTATCTGAGCTCAGACTCATGGGTGTCAATGAAGTTCTCATGAAAAGAGGGAAAAGTCAATCCTGGGGCTGAGAAGCATTAAACAGCCAGGCTTAGAAAACTGTGAGGAGAAGAGCTCCCTCCTGTCTCCAGGATGTGAGTGAAATCAAGCCAGTCTCTGCACTGTGACAACTTCAAAATGCTGCTTCAAAATGATGCTCCTGGCCATAGGCAGGCAAGAGGCATCCCTGGTGGTGAAACGTCCGGAGAAGGGCCCAGGGTGCCTCCAGGTCTATGCTGTAGTTATACATTATTCTTCCTGCTATTCTTCCCGTCTATTCTCCCCACACTTTTACTAAATTAGAGCACTGATGATCAGTGCTGATCAGTGACAGAAGTTATGAAGCCTCAGGAAGAAGCCTTACTTACAACTTACAGCCTCTGGTCTGGGTACTCCTTGGACTATGGCTGTGTCTCCCCATGGTCTTTTCCTCTACTCCTGGGTCCTCTTTCTTCTCTCTCACAAGATCACTTGCCACTGAATGCAGGGTTCACCCAGGTCATCTAGGATGATCGATCTTATCTCTAGATCCTTAATCACTCTGCAAAGATTTTTTTCAAGTAGATCATAGTCATAGATTCCAATTGGATTTTTTTAAAGGGACCATTTGACCTGCTACATTTGTAGTGTGGGGAATTAAAAGGAGAAGATCACACCTTTGAGACAAAGTGGACATGTAAGGAACAGTGTTACCACTCTTACAGTCAGAGTTATGGGAGCAGTTGTGTACCTTCTTCTCCTCCACCATGGCCTTGCGACAAGCAGTGCCATTTCTCATGCCTGGAAGGACCCAGGCTCCAGATCAAGAATGAAGTGAGGGCAGCACAGTAAGAATTAGGGGAAACCAGGAAGGTTCTTTCCCACTATTGCCCTTCCTGTTTAAACCCACAGAGCAGGCGAGTTATAAAGTAAAAGATGTTCCCTCCTAATGCTGTTTCTCCACAAAGTGGGAACAGAGTATAGTGACTTTCTGACCAGAGGAGTTTCCTTGGATGGAAGAGATGTGATCTAGTTTTCCTGGTGCATGGACGCTTCATCCTAGGGCTTATTGTCTCCATCCATCCTGATCCCAAATGGACTCACTAGTATGGGGTCAAGCCCCCCACCTGCCCATCTCATTTCTTGCCAAATATTCAATTTTTCTGGCAGAAAATTACAAAGACATTTGAGGGCCAAATTACAAAGACATTTGAGGGCCACAACCATTTCAAAGAAAAACAATATGTTACTGTGTGCACTAAAAGAAGGGTAATTAGAAGAAAAAAAAAACAATCATTAAAAATTAGCCTAAACCTCTTTAAGAGATGTTTGGAAAGAGATTACAAAGAACAATTTTCAAAAAGTTAAAAATATGACTCTTATACAAATCATAGTGCATGTATATTTAACTCAGATTTATTTGGCTCTGTAAAGTTGGCTCAAATGAGAATTTGGAAGGTAGGACACGTATAGTCAATGAAAGAAAAGATCGTGTGAGTATGATCACTAAATCAGACAAAAAAGTTCTTTATGTCATGCAGAGCAAAAAAGCATTATAACTATTCAAGATATCATTCTATTCCAGACTGAAATTAGTTTATATTTATCAATCATCTGCAAATTAATCTGTAGTTTCACACAGTCTGTGCCTTAGGCACTTATGAATAGTAAATAGGAATTTCTCTCTCCTAGAGAGTTAAGTCATCCTTAAATGGAACCAGACTGTGTTCCAAGATAATATTAAAAGGACTGTACCCATCCTTTGCCTTCATTTGAAATTTTGTATAATTTTTCTTAAAAGAGATAAGAAAGATTTCAGTTACGTGAAGCCAAAATAAGGATACACAAAAATAAAACCGAAATATTTTCCATCAGTAGGTAATGTTGTTAAATAACACAAAAGATGGAAGAGTAGAAAGAGCCAAGCAAAGAAAGGAATCTGTGATTTGGAAGACCAGACAGAGGAAGTTTCTCAAAGAATAAAAAGGCAAAAATAGTATAAAGCAGAAAATTTAAGAGAAATGAAGAATAGATGTTAAAGTATTAATACTTAGTTTTTTAAAAAGTCTCAGAAAGTTAAGCATAAATAGGAAAAACAGGATATGGGGATATTTTCTGGAATTAAAAAGAATGAGAATATCAGATACAAAACAAGCTATTAGATACCAAAATGAAGAAATAAAAAAAAATCCACATTCTAGTGCAATATACAGAAATTTAAGAATAATGCACATACAACACACACACACAGAGCAGTGCTCCCCTTACCCACAGATTTAGTTGCCCACAGTTAACCATGGTTTGAAAACATTAAATGGAACATTCCAGAAATAAATAAATCATAAGTTTGAAATTTTGTGCCATTACGAATAACGTGATGAACTCTCACATCACTTTTTTCCATGTTCCCTGATATATGAATCATCCTTTTATCCAGTGTCTCCTACCTACCCATCAGTCACTCAGTAGCTATCTCAGTAATCAAGACTATCCCATATCCCAGGGCTCAGGTTCAAGTAGCCTTTCCACAGTAGCCCCTGTCACCATGCCTCCGCCCTTCACCTCATTTCATCTCATCACATTGACACTGTATTATCTCATATCATCGTAAGAAGAGGGTGAGTACAGTACAATAAGATATTTTGGAAAAGACCACATTCTCATAACTTTTATTACAGTATATTGTTATAATTGTTTTATTTTATGATTACTTACTCTCTTATTATCCCTACTTTATAAATCAAATATTATCGTAGGTATGTATGTATAGGGTTTTCACTATATCTTAGAATATGTCTTGAATAAGAGGGGACTACTATATACATGTATGTAGGAAGTATGAAAACTCCCAAAGAGAAACAGCAAAAAAGAATCTGATTGATACAGATTTTGTAAAACCAATACTAAATGCAAGAAGACAATAGATAGTGATTTTGAAGTATTCAGAAAAAGAACATAAAATTTAGAACGCCATACTCAGTCAAATTATTTTCCAAATACAAGAACATAACAAACAACATTCCAGGTATACAACGACTGAAATAAATTTTCATAGAATGGCCCACATTAACAACAGTTTAGAATAAAGGATCTAAGTAAATGAGAGCAAAGTCCAGGAGATGTTGCCAAAGATGTATAAAGTGATCAAAGCCTTCAGAAGCAGAAAATGCTGGACAGATTAAAGTGTTATAAATAAATCCAAATAAGTAAATAACCTAAACTATATCTTAGATAATCATGGAACAAAATTGGCAGATTGACTTTATAAAATTCTGGCATGTACTGTCTAAAAAAGAAATTGTAAAGAAAAAGATTAAAAACAAAATAATTTTAAAAATTTTTTCACAACTCACGGGATTTCTTTTTACTCTGTTGGTGATTTGTTTTGACGTGAAAAAACTTTTTAATAAGATGAGATCCCAGTTGTTGATTCTTTGAAGTATTTCCCATGAAGTTTGGTTTTTGCTCAGGAACCCTCTACTCACTCCTATGTCTTCAAGATTTTTACTTACTTTGTTTTCCAGTAGATTTATTATTTCTGTTTTACTATTTAGATCTTTGATCCATTTGGACTTTAGTTTAGTGCATGATGATAGACATGGGTCTAGTTTAGTCTTCAGCATATGGAAAGCCAGTTTTTCCAGCACCATTTATTAAAGAGGCTATCTATCTAGAACACATCAAGAATTTTTTAAAAATCAAATCCCCAAAATTCAAAGACCAATCCAAAGATGGGCATCTGGGATGAATACACACTTCTCAGATGAAGAAATACAAATGGCAAACAAATATATGAAAAAATGTTCAACACCATTGATCATTCAAGAAATGCTAACTAAAACAAAACTGAAATTCCACCTCATTCCAGAAAGAATGGCTATCATAAAAAAAATCATCCAATAACAAATACTGGTGGGTCTGTGGGGAAAAAAGAACCCTTCTCCACAGTTGGTGGGAGTGTAGACTAGTGCAACCACTGTGGAAAACTTATGGTGATTCCTCAAAAAAGTAGGATGAGAGGTTCTATTGGACACAAATATTCCCCATCTGGGTATTTTTCCAGAAAAATTGAAAACATCATATACCACAGCAATAAATGGGCACCCATGCTTATAGCAGCACAATTTGTAATACCTAAATCTTAGAAACAACCCAAATGCCCATCAACTGAGGAATCGATAAAAAAAGATGTGGTATTTTTATACAATGGAGTACTACTCAGCTATAAAGAAAGATAAACTCGAAGCTTTTATAAGTAAATGGTTGCAACTAGAGACCATACTCATAAGTGAAACAAATCAGACTCAGCATGTGTAAACATTGCATTGTCTCCCTATTGTAAGAAACTGAAAGAGTAAATCAGATCCAAAAGCTACAGTACATATTGTGAAAGGGAAGGAAACACTCAAAAGGAAAGAACAACTGGCATGGGAGAAAGGAGAAAAGAAGGAAGGGGGAAAATATATACATATATATATGTATATATAGATGAGATAGCTAAGTGTATTACTAATTCTAATAGTTCATTGAAAGGAACAGTTAGTGCTGATAATGTTTGATCAATTTTGCATGCCTATATCTGGTAATCTGAGCAACTATTTTGAAGATAACAGCCTGCAATATAATAACCATTGTTAATTTCCTATCATCTTGTTTTGAAACCCTGTTTCATTTTTATTGTTTTTTTGTTCTCTTTAAAATCAAAAAATTTAAAATAATTTTTAAAACATATTAGGCAAGTTCTAATTATATATGACATAGTATTTTAATGTGATTTAAAGAGACTACTAGAAAAAAACTGTTACGAAAAAATGGAGCTACTTCATACTGACAAAAGTCTCAATTCACTAAAACTGGGTTTAGGTATTTTAAAAACTATTCATCTAATAAAATAATTTCAGAATATTCAGAGGAAAAATGATAGAACCTCTGAGAAAATTTGGTAAATCACCATTACAGTAGGAAATTCTAACATTACTCTTCCATTATTGATAAATCAAGTAGACAAAAACTGTCAGGGATAAAAATAATATAAACACAATAAAATTGACTTAATGGACATATCTACAGTCCCAACCACTATATAATGCACATTTTTCAAGCTTAATATGAGATCTTTAAAAAATTTGATCAGGCACTATCTTACACGGAAACACTCAATAAAGTTCAAACTACCATAAAGATCAGGGTTTCTGACCACAGCTTATTTATGCTAAATATTAAAAATTTAAAAATTAATTCTCACAATTTGAAAATTTTATGTATGCAGTTAGTTTATAAGATAAAGAAGAAATCCTAGTAAAATTTTTCAGTGCAATTTTTTAAAATTTTATTTTTCATTGCAAATTAATTATATGTAAAGTTAATGTTCCTTGGTGTAAAATACATAAATATCTAAATTAACTAATTGACACTAAGCTGATTTAAACTAAATTAAACCAATTAAATTAAGTTAATTGACTGGT
Source organism: Cuniculus paca (assembly GCA_004365215.1). Taxonomy (NCBI): domain Eukaryota; kingdom Metazoa; phylum Chordata; class Mammalia; order Rodentia; family Cuniculidae; genus Cuniculus; species Cuniculus paca. The sequence continues at coordinate 8,573 of RJWT010041516.1, forward strand.
CACCATCTCAGTTCTTATCATGTGTTTTGGTGAAAACATTTGAAGTGTACTCTTATAATTTTGAAATATACAATGCACCATTTTTACCATATTCTCCACACTCTATAATATACCTCAAACGAAAAAATATAATACTTCATAATTGAGGCTTTGTAGCCTTTGACTATTGCCTCCCATTTGCTCCACACAGCCTTTGGTAACTACTGTTCTACTCTATGCTTCCAGAAACACGATTGCTTTAGATCCCACATCTAGGTAAAAATATGCACTATTTGTCCTATGCCTGGTTTATTTTACTTAGCATAAAGCTCTGCAATTCCAACCATATTATCACAAATGACGAAATTTTGTTTTGAAGACTGAATAGTTACCTATTGTATATATCCATCACATTTTCTTTATCCATACATTTATTGATGGACACTTTGACTGATTCCTTGTCTTGGCTATTGTGAATTGTGCTGAAAAAAACATGGGAGTGTTTCAAATCTTTTGGGTAAATATCCAGAAGTAGTATTAGAAATACCAAAATAGTATATAGAAGTTCTAAGTTTAGATTTTGAGGAATCTGCATATAGTTCCCATAACAGTTGTAGTACTAATATGCTAATTTACCTTCCCCCAACAGTGTATAAAGGTTCCCTTTTCTCTGTATTCTCACCAACACTTGTTATTTTGTGTTTTATTGGCAATAATCATCTTGATAGGTAACATCTCTATAATTCTAATTTTAGCTTCCCTTATGATTAGTGGTGTAAATATTTTCATATAGCTGTTGGTCATTTGCGTATCTCCCTTTGAGAAATATCTAATCAGACTCCTTGTCCATTTTTAACCAGATTATTTGGTTATTTTCTGTAGAGCTGTTTGTGTTTCTTATATATTTGGAGTATTAGCTCCTTGTCAAAGGTATGGCTTGTAAGCATTTTTTCCAAGTACATAGATTGTCTCTTCACTCTTTTGTTTCTTTGGTTTTGTAAAAGCTTGCATTTTGATGTAATTCCATTTGCTTAGTTTTGTTTTTGTTGCCTGCACTTGGAGGTCAAATCTAAAAAATTACAGATCAGATCAATGTTATGTAATAACCCCCTATGTTTTCTTCTAGTAGTACTTCTGGGTCTTATGCTTAAGTCTTTCATATATTTTGAGATGGATTTTGTGTATGGCGTGAGATAAAGGTTCAATTTCGTTCTTCTGCATATGGATGTCCAGTTTTTGTAACTTCATTTACTGGACAGACTTTCCTTTTCCTATCGCTTATTATTGCTGTCTTTCTCAAAAACCAGTTGACCATTCATGCTTGGATTCATTTCTGAGGTCTCTGTTCCATTCAGCTGGTAGATGAGTCTGTATTTTATGCCACTACAGTGCTGTTTTAACCTGTAGTACTGTAAAGTTTGAAATTAGATAAAGTAATGTTTTCAGCTTTATTATTTTTGCTCATGGTTGCCCTGGCTAGTCAAGGTTTTTTGTAGTTCCATATGGATTTCAGAATTTTTTTCCTGATTTTTCATGAAAAATGACCTCAAAATTTTGACAAGGATTGCACTGAATCTGTTAGATTGCTTTGGATAATATGAACAATGTTAACTCTTCCAATCTATGTACATGGGTCTCTTTTCATTCATGTATATCTTCTTCAATTTCTTTCATTAACATTTTATAGTCTTCAATCTGGTGGTTTTTAATATCCTTGGTTAAATCCTATGTATTTAATGGGATTTTATTTTGAACCTATTGTAAATGGAACTGTTTTATTGATTTCATTTTGAGCAAGTTCATTGTTAGTATATAGATGTGCTGATTTTTTGTGTTTTGTCTTTGAATCTTATATAAGTTTACTGTACTTGTGTACTAGTTTTTTGTTCATTTGCTTGTTTTGTTTTATTTTGTTTGCAGCACCAGGGATCGAACTCACGACCTCACACTTGCCAGGCAAATGCTTAGGCCGCTGAGCTAAATTCCTGGCCCTTGTCTTATTGAGACAGGGTGTCACTATGCTGTTCAGGCTGGACTTGAGCTCACTTTGTAGCCCAGGCTCGTCTCAAACTTGCAACAATCCTCCTGTCTCAGCCTCCTGAGTGCTGGGATTACAGGCGTGTGCCACCAGGCCTGGCTAGTTCTGAGTTTTATTTTGGGATTTTTAGGGTTTTCTATGTAAAATCATGTCATCTGCAAACATCAATGATTTCACTTTTTCATTTCCCACTGGATGTACTGTTTAACATTTTCATGAGTACATGTTTGCAGTATCTAATGATCATATTAATTGTGGTAAGTTGATATATATACATAACACATTTTAATTATTTTTACAACCCCTTGTCCCCCACACCATCATCTTAGTTACTTTCCTATTCCTGGGACAAAATACCCAACACCCACTAGTTAAAGGAGGAAAGGTTTATTTTAACTCATGGTTTGTACAAGTTTCAGTCCAGGGTTGGCTGGTTCCAAGGCAGAGTGGCATGACACAGTGAATGGCAGAGGAAAAACAGCCCATGTCAAGGCTAGCAGGTGGCAGGAAGCAATCCCCCTGTCTTCCTTCTTTCTTTTTTTATTGCATCCAGGCTTCAAGCCACCCGCACCCAGGTTGTAACGTCCCTCTTCAGTAAATCCATCACCCACGACTATGTTATGCCAATCAGTGGCCTAGTCTGTTGGCGACTGGGCTGTGTAAGGGTTAAACTGCTGACCACGGTGCTCTCTGACTGTGTTGGGAAATCTTATATTCACAGTCCTTGAAGGCAAGAGAACAACACAACTGAGGACTCTAGCTCCCACTCCCCATTCCAGAGTGATAAACTGCCAACCTAAGAAATAACACAGTTCTCCCAATTAGTAAAATTTTCTGCTTAGATTATCTCTGTTCCAGCTTCTCAAGGTTTTGCTCATTTTTGCACACCTTCTACCTCAGCTGCACCTTTATGTACTTCCCTGATTTGTTAAGGACCCAATAAATACTGACAGTCCAGAGAAGTCTTTGTCTTAGCTCTAAGAGAGCTCCAACCTTCCTAGACCCCCTACAAACTACATTACACTGTCTCTTTTACTTAATCCTTCATAAGACTGGAAGACTGATCAGCTCCTGATACTAGTATAATTATCATATGTCTACAATCCATATGAGTGCATAAGACTGTAGGGGGACATCTAGATGTGGGTCATAACAACCTCCCTTCATCTCTTGGTCCCCTTTCCACTTGCTATTGGATGTCTTTTATTTATTTTTCTTGCCTACTTGCCCTGGGCAGGATTTCAGTCCTATGGTGAGTAGAATTAATAACAGTGGGTATCTTTGTCTTGTTCTAGATCTTCAAAGAAAGGATTTCACTTTTTCCCCATTAAATATGTTCGCTGTGGGTTTATGCTTCAATGTAGAAAACAAAAGGATAATCCACAAATAAAAGGAAGCAGTAATAAAAATAGAAATGAAGTTAACAAGATAGGGAACAATGATATGAAATCATGTCAACAAAATCAAAAGTTGATTTGCTTAAAAAACTGAGAAACCTCTGAATACTTAACAAACAGATGAAAAGAAACATAAATGAAAAATATTGTGACTGGAAAAAGGAAAAATCTCAAAATATTTCAGCTAAAAAAGATTAAGTAATATATCTATGCTCATAGTATTTTTCTTTTTATAAAGTTTTTTTTATTACTACATGTTTGCGTTACATAACAATCACATTCCTTGCTTATAAGGAGTTGGCATGCATATATATATTAAT
>RJWT010041517.1:0-12304 GCA_004365215.1 Cuniculus paca
AGGGAGGGTGGGAAGGGAAAGGAAGGAGGAAAAAGACAGGAAGGGATAGAGAAAGGGAGGAAAAGGAAAGAGCGGGAGGAAGGGAGGAAGGGAGGAGGAAGAGAGAAAGGAGGAGAGAAAGGAAGGTAGAAAGGGGAAAAGGCAAGGTGTAGGATACTTTATGGCACAAATATTTCGTGTCTGCTTTCTTTTTAAAGCCCTCTCAGTGGCTGAGGGCCTGCCCTGCTCCCTGCCTGAGCCAGGCCTGAAGTCCACATCTGGGACACAGGGACAGAGCATGGGGACCTGGGAGAGCAGCACCATCCTGTGCCTGGGACCCAGCGCCCTGCACCCCTCCCCTGGAGGAGCTGCGCACCTGCATGACCCGCACCCCTCAGGGCTGCTCCGGTGCTCCTCTGGGGACGGGCCAGCTTTCCAGTGTCACAAACCACTCCTGCTTTTCTGCACAATGTTCCAGGAGGAAGAGACCAGTCCCGGTCTCCAGCCCTCCCCGGCCACTCCCTGTCCTCAGCTCACCCAGCAACTTCTGCATCTCTGGGACAACTGGAGGGATCATGGGACAGGGCTCCCTTCTGTCCTCTCCTGTGTGCCACCTCAAAATAGTGTCACTCTGGTCCTGGGGGACAGGGAACGACTCACAGACACAAGCTCTTCTGAGGTCTGCCTTGAGGTCAGCCCTGTAAAACCATTTTCTCTAAAATACTTAATGTCATCTTGTGACAAGCCCCGAAATGTGTTTGGTGCCTCATCGACACTGTGAACCCTACCGGCGAGTGTGGAAATCCCTCCCGCCCACAGCCTGCTCCACTCACACACCCAGGCCAAGCTCCTCCTGTTGACTCCAGCAAAAACAAGAGGACCACGAGGTCTTCCCTCGAACGAAGATGGTTGAAGGGCAGAGGGTCCCAGCAGCCTGGAGCTGTGAGGTCACCTGCCCAGTTCCAGCCACACTGGGGTCGGCAGTGCCAAGCCACCCCTTGCCAGTCGGACAGCACCTCAGTGATGGTCTACAGTGAAGGCTGGGGAGAAAAGCACCTTCCAAACAGACGGGGCTTAAAATCCAAGGTGGCCGCTCTACAGCCCTGAAGAACCTCGGGGACATTAGCTTGGAGAAATGAGCCATGCACAAATGGACCCTGCTTGTAGCAGCATGGTTTAGGTCCAAAATGCCCCCAAAAGTCTCAGGTGTGTGTGGAAGGCCACTGGATCCAGGGCCCTGTACTCAGCAGTGCATTCGTCCACTCAGGAGTCCACTGCCCGGACAGCAGCCAGCAGGGGCCTGGCTGCAGGCGAGTCAACGAGGGTGTGGCCTGGGAGGCTGAGCTCCCGTCTAGGACTCCTGCTCTCCCACTTCCTCGCCTCCACCGGTTGAGCAGCCTCCCCACCACGTCCTTCCGCCACCTGCGATTTCTGCCTTGCAGCCAGCCGACTGCAGACTGAAACCGAGAGGCTGTGGGAGCTGGGTATTTTGTCCCATTGATGGGAAAGCGACTAAGATAATGGGGCTCTGCTTACATGAGACGCTCAGTTACCAGACAGGAATATCAGAGACTGGCGGTTTGCACACGAGAGAAACGTAGCTCTCACCACTCCGGAGCCTGGGCTGGGAGGCCAAGGTGAAGGCACAGGCGGTCACGCTGGGGCGGGTCCTCTTCCTGCTCAAGCATGGCTATCTTTCAGTGTACCCTTGTGTGGCAGAACGGACAGAGGATCTGTCGGGGGTCTCTTCTACAAGGGCACCAATCCTACTCCTGGGGTTCTGCCCCCTTAGCCTCCTGACCTCCCCAAAGCCCCACCTCTCAATCCTGTAACCTTGGGCTTTGGGTCCTCAGCCTTGGAATCTGCCCAAATGCGATCCAACTCAGAGGAGCAGAAAGTAGACAGTGGCCCCAGTCCCTGGGGACAGAAGGGGACAGGAGTGCTTAGTTGGTGCAGCACTTCGGTGCCCATTAAACGCCCCAGTGTGATGCTCCAGTGAATCTTTCTGGGTCCCTTTCCAGAGGAGGACATGGTTGACTGCAGAGTCCTCCTTCTGGGACCCCTGGCTGCCACTGGGGTGTGGTCATGGGAGGAGGCAGTGAGAGGACAGCACGCCTGTCCCCACTGTCCTGCACTTGTCACCAGCTGGGGACAGCCCCCCACTCCAGGACTCAGCACCACTCCTCCCCAGGAGCCGTGTGAGCAGTAGCAGAAAGAACAAGGCGCATCTTGGGGACAAGGCTCCAGGGCCCCACGCTCTGCCCCTGTGTTTCTCCAGGGAGCCCTGTGCCTCTCTGAGCACCAGGTCCCTTGCTGGCAAAATGAGGGGGTTGGACAGGACGACCCCAAGGGCCCTTCCATGCCACCTTTCCAGGAAACGGCCTGGCGCGGCAGGTCCGACTGAGCACAGACCAAATGGATCCAGTCACTTTCCAGCACAGAGAGGAAACGGCTTGGGGGGGTGGGAGGGTGGCCTCGATGCAGTGTGGGAGGGACACCAGCAGAGTGGGGTGCCCTGCGCCTCCAAGCAGCAGGACGGGCACAGGTTTTCTGTTCCGTGTCGTACCCTGGGAGAATGTCTCCTGCCGGTCCCAGGGTGCCTGCCCTGGACCCTGCTGGGTCATCACCTGGCCTCTCTCATCTGCAGTGCCTTCAGAGAGAGGTGACAGCCCAAGCCCCACCCACTCCCCCTCACCACACAGCCCAGGGGACAGGCAGCCCATCACCCTCCACCAGCAGAGCCCCGCCTGCCCTGGGGCTGCACAGGGACACTAATGAGGGAGGATTTTACGAGGTGGTCGCAGCTCTCCGCGGGCTGACCGGACAGCGATGACTTATGGCGCCCTCCCCGGCCAGGGCCGGCTGTCTCTCCCGCAAGTCCTGCAGCGGGGACACAAGCACCCCGTGGCCTTGCAGGCCCAGCCTCGCCCCTTGGAGGAGGAGGGGAGTAAGGAGGAGCACGCAGATCATCACCGGCTGCAAAACCCCAGGACTTGGACCTTCCTCACCGTGGTCTCCATCCTGAAAGGGACCCTGAGCGAGTGGAAGCCCAGGGCTGGGGACGGAGCCCAGGGGTGGAGCGGTCGCCGAGCACATGCGAGGCCTGGGCGCCTCCGATCTCTCAGCACGAGAGGAAGGGAGGGAGGAAAGAAAAGAAATGGGAAGCCATGGAGCAGAACATTTTCCTCAGCAAGCACGAAGGACCGTGGCAGGGCGCTGCGAGCCTCACCCCGCTCGGAGCCGCTCCGGCAGCCTGGGCCGCGCAACCCTACCCCCACGAGCGGAGGTCTCGAGCGGTGTCAGGGGAGGGGGTGGGGGGTGCAGGGGTCCCCGGTTCCCCGCCTGCGCGCGTGCACGCGGAGCTCCCGGCCGTGGCGCGCTTACTGTCCGTCCGGGTGCGGTATTGAAACCACGGTCCAGACTCGCGGATTCTCAGATGTCGCCGGACCGCTCGGGTTTCGGGAAAGCCCAGCGGACGCCGGGCGAGCAGGACCGCCGGTGCCTGGTTGAAAGGCCCTGTTCTTCCCGCCGCCGCCGCCTCACACCTCCTCCTCCCCGGGAAACCCGAGCCTTTCCCTTCCCGGAAGGCTCCTTCTAGAAGCCTCCTGGGCCAAGCCCTGCGCCCCGGCAGGCCCAGTGACCCCCTTGAAATGCAGACCCAGGCCCCAAGGTGGGAACCTTTTGTCAAACAGCCTCATATTATTTACGACCCCGAGGTCCGCTGGCCTGAGGCGCAAAGCTATTGCGCAAACCCCCGGTCACGCAGAGCCGCCGGGCTTTGGGTTTTCCCCTCCGGAGAGCTCTGCCCTTGGTTCCCCACGATCGTTCTGATCCAGTGGCTGCATTAAGGCGCGGGCCGCAGCGTGCGTTCTCTCTGCCCCAGAGGACCTGCTCCCACGAGAAGCCTGCGCTGCAAGTGCCCCAGTTTCTCTGCTGCTTCTTCTGTGGTCTTAGCCGCCAGCTTCCTTTGGGTGATGGGCCTGTCCCTTCGCCTGTCCCATTGCCCGTCACAGGTTTCCCAGAACACACAGCTACCCCCTCAGCATCCGCACGGGGCTGACTCCAGGGCCCTCCAGGGCACCAACACTTGCAGGAGTCCAGTCCTCTGGGTGAGGTGGCCTCGTATCCGCACAGAACCTACACATGCCCTCCCCATACGCCGCTCACCTGCAGCTGACCTGCAGTACCTCGTGCGATGCCAACGCGGTGGAAATGGTTGTTACAACTGTACTGAGCAGGGAATAATGATCAGGAACAAGTCTACACCTTCAGCACGGATGCAGTTGTGTCTTTCTGCTTCATTTCAGTCCACACTTGTTTTAATCCACCGATTTGGAACGCATGGATATGGAGGGCTGACTTGTAACACCATTCCACATCTTTAAAGAAATTTTGAAAAAAAGAAACTATAACTCACAGGACCACTGTTTTAGCTCCATGATTTTCATTTATTTAAATTTTCTAATCCTGACTCTATTGATGTAGCTTACTACACAGTTTTAACTGGTCACCCAGCATTTCACATATTATTTTATATTTCACTAACGCAACTGTAAGTGGGTCCTTAATGCTTCACATTATTTAAAGCCATGTTTGTTTCCAATCCACTCTGCACAGCTGTACTTTCTAGTGCTCGCTTACCGTTTTATGCAGAAGATGTGTCGAGGTTTATTTTACTTTGCCACTTGCTTTTTGCTGAACACTGGGGAGTAGTATGGGCAGACTGGTTGCCTTGTTCCCTGAGTTACATCCTTGAGTTGAACTTCTGGGAGAGAGACAACTGGATCAACTGGTCTAATCATTTTTATAACTAGCTGTATTCCAACTTGCTTTCCAAACGCTTTTAACGACTTCCAGTGCCACCAAGAGCAAGCAGAATTTTTAAACTGGAACTTGCCAGGAATTAAACAAGTTTTTGCTGACTTAGTAGCTAAAAATCCATAACCTTGAAAAGTTATTTTAGTTCTAATTTCTTTGATGCATAGGGAAGGCTCAGTTCGGTGTTTCTCCTTGACTCCATGCAGTTTTAGAACAGCCCATGGCTGCACCTTCCTCCTGGCTCTCAGGAGTTGGCTTGAGAGCAGAGCATGCCGCTGAGGCCCGAGGACTCTGAGAGCCTGGAAACAGCCTGGAAAGTACCGTGCAGTCTCCCCAGCTATGAGAGGGTTAGAGACAGCGAAGAGGTAGGGCCGGGGCGAAGCAATGATCTCCAAAGTAAAAGGTGTTTCGTCCAGTTCCTCCCTCACTCCCTGCAGCTGTTTCTCTCTACAGACAATACTTCTCCATCCATCCTGGGTGCTGGGAGCGGAACCCACACACCGGGCGTGGCCAAGTGCTGCACCCTCAACCCGAAGGACAAGACTGCCAGTCCGCACCCTCCTCCTACTTTTCAGGCTTGCAAAGCCTTCCTCCCTATACAAGGGAGTCTTGGGGCATAGCCTCACTTGTGGTTGGCCTTTGCTAGAAAGAGCCCATCTTCCTTGGAGATGCATGCCTTGTTTATCGGTTAACCGAGCAGCATCAGGCTGATTTACCCTAAACAATCTCATCCAGTTTCACCTTCCACAGGTTGCCAGCTACTGTACCAGGTTACCTCCATCATCTCCCTAGAGACGTGAGGGGATGACGCTCTTGTTCAGAAAGTCTTCCAGGATGCTCACCCACCTTCTCCACTGGCTTTCTGGCCTCTGAGGATATTTCTCTCCTTGTTCCAACAATTTGTCTTCAATTCACTGGGCCCCTTTCCAGCGACAAGGAAATGGATTTGGGTTTGATAACATAGGCCACGGCCTGCAGGGGTTCTGCCTTGAGAATCTGGTGGAACTGGTACTCCAGCCTCCTACAGCATTACGGTTTAGATCTAAAATGTCTTCCAAAGGCTCATGTGGTTGGGAGACAATTGGATCACGAGGTATCATACTCACAGGCAGACTCGTCCATTGACGACTTTGTAGCTGAATGTGCTACAGAAGGTGCAGCCTATCTGGAGGTGGTCACTGGCATATGACCTGGAAAGATGCATTCTTGTCTGGGGCTCCCCCCTTCTGTTTCCTGGCAGCCTGGCACCTTTGTTCTGTCAGGCCCTTCCGCCATGTTGTTTGTGCCTTGGAGGAGGCTAACCATGGACTAAATCCTCTGAAACCATGACCCAAAATTAACCTCTCCTCCTTTAAGTTGTGGGTGTGGGGTATTTTGCTCGAGTTACGGAAAAGTAACTAACACACATAGTTATCACCCATACACACCATATCCATGGTCCAGGACTCCTGAAGCCATGGGGATTCTACAGGGATGTGTCCTTTTGCTGGTAAAGATATTGATTTTGTTTTTGCTTTTGTTTTTGTTCTTTGTTTTTGTTTTTTTGCTTTTAAGAGTGGATCTTGCTACTAGTTCAAGCTGAACTCAAGCCCATGGCCATCTTCCTGTCTCAGCCTCCTGAGTTCTGGGACTATAGGTGTGCACCTCACCTCCTGGCTCAACATATTGATTCTTCCCTTAGATTTTTCATGAGACCATCAGGGACTGCTGCTGCAAGGGTGATGAGAAAGAAAGGCTTGGTGAGAAATTACAGCTGGGACCTCTGCCATGTTTCCCAGATGCTAGAAGCACTCCTTCTGAGGATCTTGACTGGGTATGGTGAACACCTTATTCTAATCCCAAACAGCTCTTCTAGCAAAAACTTTCCCGCTGACCCGAAAAGTTATGTTCTCCCATGAAGCAGACATGGTCTTTGGGGTGATCTCATTCTAGAGCTCCCTGAAGTGACTGTGGAGAGCCAGATTCTTCCTCACAGAGCAAGAGTTGCCACATCACCTGTGTCTGCTCCTCGACCCGTTCGCCCCATCCTGACATACCTACTGGGCTCTCTTCTTACTGATTTCTGAGAACTATACAACAGGGGCATTAAATCTCTGCATGGTGTGAATTCAAGCACTTTTTTCACACTCACCATTTGCCTTTGACTCCTAGTTATCATAGGTATTTCTTGTTTTGTTTTGCTTTCTTCTAAGCAGGGTTTTTTTTTTTTCTCTTTTGCACAATTTTTCCTTTTAGGTTTTCTACATTTTCATCATACTTAGAAAAATCTTCCTTACTTCAGCATTATTTTTACAATTCTCTCATATTTAATGTTAATGCTAAAAATAATTTTATAGTTTTGTTTTTCATGTTTAAATCTATAATTAATCTAAAATTTACTTTTTTGGAATGTGTAATTTGGACCCTAACTTCATTTTTTCCAGGCACCACATTTTCCTCATTTGAAATGCTGTGTTTCGCACATACACTGAGCTTTCCTGTAGAAATGGATGGTGCGAACTGTTATGCAGAGCTCTCTCTCTAGTCATCCATCAGAAACACAGTTTTCATTACTGTAGCTTTACGTGCATTTACTATTTGGCACGAATGTCTGCTCCTCCCCCTGTTATGCATTTCTTTTGTTCTAGACCTTTTCTCCTATGTTTACTCATTTGTCTTCCTATAGGTGCCTAACATTCATCTCATATAACAAAGTCTGTGGGTTTTTTGTTTGGTTGGTTGGTTTTGATTTCTTGTAATTAATGGGTTTGGGCTAAGTCCTATTTGTAATATCTTTTTATGAGTTTTTGTATAGATTTGTGCACATTTCTGATTAATTTTACTCCTATGTGTCCTTTTTGTGGTACAAAGAATTTTTATTTTATTATGTCTTAGACTGACATCTTTTCACTTGTCTATATGAAAGCTAACAATAGTAGTGTATACATTTTTAATCCAGACACCATACAAAAATATTTTTACTGTTTGTGATTCCCTGGAAAGCCCAAGAATATCTTCTGGAAAGAAAAGTTCCCATGGTAGTTGTAAATGATAATGAGTTTGCCTTTTTAAAATTTTTCATACATTACTTTCTATGTGTTGTATTGAGTGTTCTTTAGGACAGTTGTGCTACTTTTCAGTTCCTATGACAAAATACCTGAGATAAACAACATATGGGAGGAGATGTTTATTTTGGCTCATAGTTCCAGAGACTTCAGTCCATGGTCAGTTGGCCACGCTACTTGAGTGTGTGGTGACACAGTACATCATGGCAGGAACACATGGCTGAAGAGGCTGTTCATCTCATGTAGCAAAGAGAGGAAGAGCCATTGCCCCACTGTCCCCTCCAAGGATATGCCCATGGATCTATCTCCTTCTACTGGACCTCCACCTCCTCACCCCAGGCTGGTAGCCGAGCTTTCAGCATAATGGCCTTTGGGGACATTGAAGAGCCAACACTTCTGGTCCCAAACATTATGGATAAGAGATACTCAACTTGCACCAACTTACAGAAATACAGAGGATGAAGGAACAGTAACCATACCACATGGAAGCATGCAGCAAGAGCCAGGCAATGGGAAACCAGGAAATACACACATGAGGGTTTCCAACAAACTGTAAGGGGGAAGAAAGAGAGAAAAGTGGAGGGAACCGCATCTAAATTAAAGAACACTTGAAACAGCAGTCATTTGCAATGTGTGGGTTGTTTGGATCCTGATTTGAATAAATGAAATGTCAGAAAATTATTCACAAGATAGGTAGAAATTTGAACACAGGCTGACTTCCTAGTGACATTTCTGAATCACAATATTTCCATTTTATGATGGTACAAAGATGGCATGCATTCATAGAAACCATCCTTTGGATTCTGAATTTGTCTCTTTTCCTACGTGCCATAGGCTCCTGCTTCATGAGGCTGAGCAGCAGCATAGGGCCACAGCTCCCAGCAAGCCCCCAGGCATAGCAGGGGACAGCCCACCCTGGCCACTGTGTGTCACCAACCTAGGACACACAGCAGATGAGGTGCAGTACATGCATTTCAGCACAATGGTACAGTGCTTTCCACTGATGATGGGTGTGAGTCCAGGAGCATCTATGAATTATTTTCAGTGTGATAACAGCATTAGAGCTGTTTTACAAATTCTTGTCTTTAATGATATGTACAAAAATACTAATGGATGCAATGGCGTGATGTCAGTAACTCGGCTCAACATAAATTAAGGAGTAGGATGTGGACAGGCCTCAGATGTAAGAAGCACGGTCCCCAATGGAGCTCTGTATGGGTACATGGGGTTCATAAGACAGACCAGTCTCCCGCGCTGGGGGCCGGGTTGGCCAGCAGCTGTCACACCACTCCCCTTACTTCCCTCTGTTCCCCCTTGTCCCCCCCCACCATGTGTTGGGTCAAGTGGCCTCGTGTGCTCCTGTCTTACCTAGCAGCTGCTCCCCTCAGCGTGGAGCTCCGTCAGCCACAGTGCCCTCCCCCACTCCTGCCCCTTCAGAGGCCGTTGAGCTAGGAGCGGGGAGGCACGGATCTGGGCTTGCTATTAACGTCCCCAACTTCTGCAAGCCCCAGTTAGCTGTGATGAGCACAGATAGCCTCTCTGAAGATTTCTGTTTTAGCCCTGCCCTTTTTCCAAAGATGCTGCAGCTCTCAATCAAAGAGTTTGTGTGGCCTCGCCCCTTCACTGAGTTGTTGCCATGACAACTGCTGCTGTCCTGGAGCCCATACCCACTGGAGCTAATCACAGACCTGCACTTGGACCACTCCGCTGACCTGAATTTAAACCAATCCCAGACCTGCATTTGAAACAATCACAGGCCTGCAGCTGCTATATAAGCAGCAATCTCACACTTCTGGGATTAGTTTAAGAGGGCTCCCTCTGGTATGCTGACATCCCTGTGCTATGGCACAGGCATTCCTAAAATAAAACCTTGTCTCCATAGTCCTGGAAACCTGCTGGTGATTTATTTCTTGAGTAGTGTGAGCTCAGAAATTCCTGTAAATCTACTCAGGATCCTGAGTAGTGTAAATAGAGCAGTTGTCTCTAAAGGAAAAGCAGTAAAGATAAAGACCAGAGCCTGCCACTGTGGCTCTTCACAATAGCCAATCAAGGTCTTGTAGACCCAGGATGCACTTTTACTTTGGCCCCTTTTCTCTTTTCTGTCTCTGTTTAGCCTAAGTGTGCTCTGCAGATCTAGTTCCTCCCTTACCCCTTTGCCCCTTATTTTAAAATAAACTTTTGGCATTGTTTTTTTATTTATTTATTTTTATTTTAAAGAGAATAAAACAAAACAAAACAGAGTAAAACACAACGAAGCAGATCAGAACAGAACAATGCAAGCATTACAGGTCTTCTGTTAAGAAGAAGGAGAAGGAGAAGGAAAAGGAAAAAGAAATGAACAAAACACTAAGGGCTATTAGACCTGAAGACCAGCAGAGACAAGCACCCACAGAATTAAGCTGTGCTGTCTGGTGCAATGCAGTGACAGCTGGCACCATCGGTGACCTGCAGCCCCTGTGTCAGCTGCTGGCACACAGCATTATCTGGTGTTATCCAGTGACAACAGGACTGCTAGTAGAATTTTGCACTTTGCCAATTCTTGATATTCATCTGAATTGAGCAAAAGAACCCTAGATCAATTGTTAACAATATACTACTTTATTTTTATATTTGTTCTCTGTTCTACAAAGAAAAATGAAAAATGCTTTTTATTTTTATTAATTTTTATCTCTTAATTGTACATACTTATGGGATGCAGTATGATAATTCAATACATACATAATGCATAATAATCAAATCAGAATAGTTAGCATTTCCATCTCCTTCAATATTTAAAAATTTTTTTGACTGAGTTAAAAAAAGTTGTACATTTTACAATGGCATATATTTTAATCCACATACACAATGTGGACTGATTGAAGTAGGATAGTTAACATTTCTATCTCCTTGTCATTACTTTGTGCAGACTTCAAGCTGTTTGCTTCTAATTCTTCTAATTCTACAACACACAATAGCCTATGGGACAGTAGGCTCCTGTGAACTGTGCTATGTGACACCAGAACTGACTCCTCTTACCCATCACCCTACCACCCGTTGTCTCACAGCCCTGACCTCACCAATACTTCCGACTTTTCCTAATCACTGCATGATATTCAGGTCAGCTTTTTCTAGCTTTCACTTAGAGAACACGTGCCATCCATCTTATTTCACTTAATATAATATTCTCCAGTTCCATCCTGAATGACACATCAACAAACACCATTTTAGAATAACCAAATTATTCTTCTCTTATATTCTATTAATAAGTGAGTGTTATCAATATAATTTCTACTAGTGAGTCAATCTTGCCTTCCTGAGAATTAGCCACTGGGTCATAGGCCTTCATCCTCCAAGTGAGATGCAGGGCTGTGTTTGTTGCTATTTTGACGAGGACTTTTGAATCATTATTCTTAGATCAGATTAGATGTTCTCAGAGTCGCAGGGAGCTATTGAAGCTGCAGATTGATCGCATGCACGGGGCTAAAGCAAGGCCAGCCCTGAAAACACAACCCAAAGCAAGCCACATAAACAAGCTGTTCCAGCTCCAAGAAGGCCAGGGCCCAGGCCAGCCAGGCAAACAAGTTACTGGGCAGTGGGATTGAAATTGACATCCTCCTCTTGAGTGTATAAATAAACATACTACAGTGGTTGAGCAGTCCCTTCCTTCCCCTCAGGAGAGAGAGCTCCACCTGATCTCAGTTTTCCTCTCTTCTTTATTTTCTCATCCTCTCTCCATCCTTCCTGCCGGGAACATCTAGAGCTGCAGCTGGTTGCTTCACAGAGTAGATTGATGCATGGATTCTGTACCAGAGGATATCGTGAGAGTAATAGTAACACCAGTATATGTTGGTCACCCACTCCTGTGTGAAGCACTTGGCATCTGAACACTAGTCCTGCCCTTTATCTCTTTGATCCCAAGTGCACAGCAGCAGGAGAAAGAGGGCCACTCACTGCTACCTCTGTGTCTCTCTAGGAGACAGCCATCAGCAAACTGCTGAACTCCCTGCACACTTTTTCACCTAGGAGTTGCAGAGCTAAAACTCCTCCAGTCCTACTGGGAGGTCATGGCCTCAAGAGTGGCCTAAATCAAGATACAAGTTTTCCTTGACCTTAGTCCTCAGCCAATACACTTGGCTCCACCATTGCTGTCCTGTTAGAAAAATAGGAAACAGTCCACTGGAATATCTTGAGAATTTCTGAGCAATGAATTGGACTTGGAAATTAAAGTTTTACTTCCTGGCACCATGGTTTTCTTTCATGAAAAATGAACTTACATTAATATAACATAATGACTGTGGTGTTTGGGAGAAAGAGAATGAAAGCAAAGCTAAAAATAAAAATTACAATATATACAATAAATCTCAACTTTATCATTTTAATAAAAATAGGGCTTCTTTCTTTCCCTCTTCATCCCCATGTGGGAGCTCTGGCTGAATCTAAGAACTCAGGTAATAGGAGAGTTGATTAACCAGAGAAAGCCATAA
>RJWT010041518.1:0-12345 GCA_004365215.1 Cuniculus paca
TCTAGCTGCAAGAACGGCAGTCTTTGTGTCCATTGTCCTGCAGATGGGCGTGACCTGGAAAAGGCCTGACCAGGTTTGCCATATATCTTCCTCCTGCTCTTCCCCTTTTGCAAGAGGAGCAGATGTACATGTTCCTACGTAAAATGTCTTCAACTTAAAAATATTAGCTCATTACTTATGAACTTTTAGTGGATCAAAGAATTTATAGCCCATCTGAGCTTTGGAATGAAAGGCAGGCAAAAGCAGAGAGTACAGGTCAATAGCTTAGGAGTAGGATGCGAAAGTATCAGTTCCTATAGTATGGCAAACCAACCGGATGACGCTTAGCCACTGACCCTTTCTTCCTTCATCTATAAAGTAGGTAGATGTGCAAGATCTATAACAAAGGTTATATATTTAGAACGGTTGCAGCAGCTTTAGGAGCTAGCTGTGTGATACACCAAGTTGTTCATCTCTCTTCTTGACCCTGATAATGTAAATTGGTTGGAATTTGCACCACAATACCTTTCTCTATCCTGCTAGGAGCAGGGGAAGGGACCCAGTGATTGGAGAGAAGGAAAGTTAGGTTTCTCAGTAGCAGCTGTTGGTCAGAACTGCTCTGTTCTATACAGTGACAGGATAGATAATAGGTTAAAATATTTGACTTTGTTTTTAGACAAATTTGTATTTAAATTGTGCTTTACTAGTTATTAACGGATCTGATCACCAGAACCTCTCTGTTTCAGCTTCTTCATCCCTAAAATTAGAATGATGAATATTGCTATGCACTTCACAGAGCTGTTGGGGAGATTAAATTAGATAATACATACACAATGCCTAATATTTAAATGTTCTGAGCCAGTATCGGTACTGTTATGCCTCACTTCTTCCCCTTCCTTCATCCCTTCCACACATGATCCTTCTGGAACATTAACATGCATTGCTACAGCTTTTTCTGAAATAATGTTCTTTGTGCAGCCAAAGAAACTGCGGAGTTGATCACTTCCTAATTTTCCTAATCTGATCTTGAGTAAATGTTGTTTAGTGCCTCTAGAATTGGGAACTCAGAAAAAGATGACTAGGAAAATTCTGTCCTTGGGCTTATTTCGCATGGATATTTTTGCTTTAAAATTACATCTATACTAGCCAGAGGTGATTTCCATTATGATGTAAGTCTGGTATAAGCTGAAATAACTGTTTGAAGCCTTTTAATAACATGAGTCCAGTTGGCTGTGACTAAGGTCAGCAAAATTGTTGTTTGGACTTCCTGTCTCCGACTTAGAAAATTTGAAACATGTTGTCCATTAAGAAAGTAAATATTCTTTGAAATTTACTGAAGTTGTATTTTTCTTGTGAAGAATTTGGAGACCTGCAGGAATCAAGGTTAACTGGAATCATTTCTACTTCAAAGTAGATTAGCTTCAATTTAAAGTTTTTAAAACTCTGAAATGTTAGCTACTGCAGTGTCATTTTATTGGGTATTTATCTATGTAACATTGTATAATCAAGTATTCAGAAAATGATTAAATATGTCATATCTGTGATCTTCAGCAAAGATTACTTACGCTGGAAAAGATTTATTGTATGAGTTAGATTATACGTCAGTGAGAACTTCCTAAACTATTACAAACATCTAAAATCTATTACACTGTATGATTCTAAAGCTACTTTAAGGATGACTTTAAAAAAATACTGCCTTTTTTTGTCTTTTGCCATGCATACAACTACATAACATTATACTTATATATAATACAGCTCTAAATAGGGCATAATTTATGTGAGCCAAATTTTATATCACCTTTTCCAACATGTAGATCATATAGATTCCTAGTTACAAGGGACATTTACTGTCAGACATTACAACTCTTGCTTAATTTTTCAGAGTTGAAATTAGGACAATGCATATTTTTTGCCTTTTATGTTCGCTCCCTTACATGGACAACCTTTTGGTTTACCAGAGGGTGTGAAGAGAAAAACCTCTGAAGTTTACATACTTTGTTCCTGGTAAAATCCCAGAAGCCAAAAAAATGGGAAACAGATATTAGAAACCAAGTTAGTGGTTTAATATAGAAGTAGGAGACAGAATATAAAGATAACAAGAAAAGTAAATAACATCTGCAATGTATATGCATCTTTTCTAAATCGAGTGGTCAATTTAAATCACTAATGTGCCCAGCACTCGTGAGGCTGAGGCAGGAGGATCATTGAGAGTTCGAGACAAGCCTGGGCTACAAAGTGAGCTCAAGGCCAGCCTGAATGGCATAGTGAGACCTTGTCTCAAAAAGACAAAGGCTGAGGATTTAGCTCAGTGGCATAAGCACCTGCCTGGCAAGTGCGAGGTCCTGAGTTCGATCCCTGGTACCAAAAAAAGAAAAAAAAATCATTAATGTGGTAATAACATAGCTATCATGTTTTATTTGAAATAAAGACCGTTAGACATGTTAAAAATGAAGTCTTAAATCCAAATTTGTTCAAATTTCGTATTGTATCTTTCCTGGAACTAGTTCTATTTATACAAGTTTGGTTGTCCTTCTTAGGAATGCTTATTCCTTACTCAAAAAAATGCAGATCACCCATATTCCTTTTATGTCAGTTAATTGTTAAAGTATGACAGTGCACAGCTTCTTTTGAGGCCTTCTTCCATTATCTAAAAGCAAGTTTGCCCTCCTTCTGGAATCGGACAGTTGACTCCATAGTCAAAGGATTCGAGGAAGGAGATTAATGTGTTACCCTTGTCTGTACCTTAGAAATTCAGAGAATCAAAAAAAAAATGAAACCAGAGAGAACAAATAACCACAGGTAAGATTTCACTGAATTCACGAGGGCCCTTATTGTCTCTGGTGAGCGACATCACTAATCAAGCTTTTCTATGTTGGAGAGAGTAGTGTTCAGAGCCTGCTGTTTTGAGCAGTTCAGCTCTTGGCTTGGTCTCTAGTCAGTACTGAGGGACCTTCATTTGATTGCTTGACTAATATCAAGACTTGTTTCCCTAGGGTCAGAGAGGATTGACTTCCTTCAATTTACCCGGGTAGGAGACTCAGAAATGAGGACTGCAGTTACATTTATAATATTCAAAGCTGTTTCATCATCTTCTGGTAGAAACATTCTTTTTGCAGCCTGCTGGGCAATCATTTTAGTTAGTTGGCTTGGTTTCTAAATGGCTGAAGCAGGAATGATTTTGCTTTGACAATCAGCTAATGAGCCCTTGCATAGTCTTTTCATCTGCCTTATGCTTAGTGGAAGTGATCAAAACACCTAAAGAAGCACTTATTCAAAGGTTCTTAATATTGTACAGGTTGGTTGGAAATGCATTAGGCTCTTTTTTGTGCCCCAGTTTCATATAGTATCTCTCTAAATATAGGTAGTAAGACAGTTAAGATAGTTATAGCTGATTTCTCTTGGTTCATTGAAGAGAAAGTTTTGTGCTAGTAATTTTCTGGACAATGCTTCATGCCTATATCTTGTACTCTGAACAACTATTGTGAATATAACAATATGCAGTATGTTGATTATTGTTACTCCCTACTAGTCTGTTTTGAAATTCTGTTTTATTGTCATTTCTTACTTCTTTTTTGTTTAAAGTTTTAAAAAACCAAATAGATGTAATAGTAAACTCTTTTTTAATCACTTTCATTTTGTAATTCCCATAATATGATGTGTTTCTGCAAAATGAACACATGAATGAATTAAAGAATTCTTGTTCAAAGAAGAGATCTATAAATTAAGAGGTATGATATCTACTTGAAAAAGTATGGAAAACTTTTCTTGAAATGATACCACAGCAGAGTGAGAAAGTCAGAGAAGCCTGGACTTCAACAGCAAAAGGTAGTTCATTTTCACTGAAGGTAAAATGTGCTAGGGAAGAAAATACCTGGAAGTTTCGGTTCACTAAATATTTGTGGAATTTGTTTTAATTCTATATATTCATGTAAAACTGTCCAATATTGGCTTTCAGATATATTGTCATTACCAGAATATTAAAAATTGTATTACATACATGTAACTCATAAATCTGGCGACTGCATATTCCAGTTTTTCTATGGAGCTAAAGTAACAGTAGTCTAGTAAGCGAAATTAAAATATGTCATGTGCTATTAACAAAAGAGATATATTCTGAGAAATATGCACCACCAGCTGATTTCATTACTGTGCAAACATCAAAAAATGTACATTCACAAATCTAAGGTGGGTTAGCCTAGTGTGGACTGAAGCTAGATGGGCATAGCCTACTGGTCCTAATAGTGGTGGCAAACCTGTGGCACATGATGGAGCCCTCTGCATTGGCACATGAGCCAAGACATCCCAGCATCCAGGGATCAGACACTCAGGTTTACTTTCAGAGTCAGCACTTTGTGATAAACAAGTGGCTTTTGAGTTGTGGTTTGGGCATTGGTTCTCAAAAATGTTCGCCACCACTGTCCCATGATGAAAAAGAAAAACACAACCAAAAAACACAAATGAGATTAAATTTAGCACAGGGGAAAGTGATGCAATTAAGAGACAGAATAAGTCTGAGTTGCATGAAGTTCTTTGTAATGGTTGACACACTGTGTCGACTTAAGGAATTTAGAAGCTTAACTAAGTAACTCAGCAGTCCTACACCCTAGGGTATAGAGGACATCTCCTGGGGTGGCTGTTATGTTCCAGGATGTTGTAATGGTTGATTCATTGTATCAACAAAATTCAGTAACCAAGTGACTCAGCAGGGGGCCAGGGTCCTCACTTTGAAAACATCCTGAGCCTGTGCAAGAGGAGGGCACAGAGATGGTGTGAGTGCTACACCCGTTCTAGGGTGGGTTGCCTGCTTACAATATAAGGGAGGAAAAGAGGCTCGCTCTCTCCCTTTTTCTTGTGTTGCTTTTGCTGTCTTCTTCCATCTTCTGTCCCTCAACCGTATCGCCCTGCCCTGGAGCCAGCTGATTATGGGCTGAAACCTCCAGAAACTGTGAGCTAAATAAATCTTTCTTTCGTTAATTTTGGCCATTGGGTATTTTCTCTCAGCAATGAAAAAAAGTAACTAATACACTCTTGTTTTGTAATATGGCAGACAGTTTTAAGTAAACTTCTTTTTTTCTAAGTAAAAGGAGTACCTTCTAAGATAATGACAGAAATTATAGTGAATATATAAACCTGTAATAGTTATTTACTATTATCAAACATTATGTACTCTACATAGCTGTATGTGTTATATTTTTATATGAATCAATTTTCTGCCCTGTCATTACGTAATGGGACTGCTCATATATAAAATCCATGCTGACTGAAACACTGTTAGGATGCTTGACTACATACAAGAAGGTCGTTAATACTCAACCCAAATTCCTGGAGTATTAATTACAGACATTCTTGCAGTCTGGCTAGATCATGGAGAAAACAATTTTCTGTTGCTTTCGTATTCTTCCTGTATTAACCTAGTAGAACAGTTCTATCTCCCACTCCCATTCCCTAACTTTAGCATTTTACTGTGTAAATCATCTTCTTGAAATATCCCTTTTCTCCTCCCTTTCTAGGACGAAACGGAACATTGTGGCTCTTGTCCAGAGTCAGAAAAAAACAACAGTTTTTTCTCTCTTGCCACACAAACAGTTGATAATTAAGAATACTGTGATGTAAGGGAAAACACATAGTGTTTATTATCAGTTGATTAGTGTTTAAATCCCACTTTCTTTACTTACTATCAGGATTATTTTGGGCAAAAAATTTTAAGTACTAATAGTTGGGCTTACCATCCTTTAAATAGAGATGATAATTGTACTAATTTCATGATAAAGAGAGTGTGTGCGTGCGTGTGCGTGTGTGTGTGTATGCCTGGATGTTTTTAATTGCAAAGGGCTACATGAATGACAGTCATTAGTGATTCTTCCAGTTTTTTTCTAGCTGAGTTACATTGTGCAAATAAATTATTCACCAAAAATTGGGTTCTTCATCTATTAAATGGGGATGATAATTATACTAACTTCACAATGAGGAGTATATGTGTGTGTTTTCAACTGTAAAGTGTTTCACGAATGATCGTAGAGATTTGTTTTTGAGATTTTTGAGTGAGTCAGTTCATCAGGTTCATTCAGGAAGAAAATTACATTTTCATTTCTTTGCCAAACCTTGTCTTCTCATTTTCAGTGTTCTCCAGTGGCACTCCTGCTCTGTCCCATGGGTATGTGTTAGGCTTCTGGGATGTTGGGGTACTCCTTGTTTTGGGGGCTTACTAACAGCTCACTCTTTGGCTCTCTTGTTCTGACCAAGACATGCTATCTAGTTTGATGCCTTATTTTTCCCTCTTTGTAACATTGCCATTACGTCTTTGCCTGAGATCTCTTCTCATTTTTCCTTATGTTAAAGACTTTTTTTTTTTTTTGGTGGCACAGGGGATAGAACTCATGACCTTGCGCTTGCCAGGCAGGCACTTAGGCCACTGAGCTAAATCCCCAGCCCTTGTCTTTTTTGAGACAGGGTCTCCCTATGCCATTCAGGCTGGCCTTGAGCTCACTTTGTAGCCCAGGCTGTGTTAAAGACCATTTTATTAATTTGCAAGCTTGTGTTTACACTAAAAAACTTACACTGTCCCTCTCTTTCAACTCAGTCTAAATCAATGACTGATGATAATAAAACCATTGCGAAAAGAAATTCAAAGAGCTTCCCTTGTGAAAAATGCTGAGAGAACTGGTCAGAATATATAGCTCATTGCTGCTCATTGATGGCATGGGAAGGGTCATTTAGACATGAAGAACTGTTTGAAGGATATTTGGTGCACTCTGCACCCTCGGCCATTTATATTAATAAGGTCAAAATCAAACTAGTGGCCAGGAAATGCTCATAATGGGGCTAAAAGTGATCTGATCTCTGACCTTATATATTAATATAAGCTATATGACAGCTATTAACTGTCTTGCTCAAACTTTTATCTACTGATTTTTTCCCAGGAAAAGACCTGTTTTTAGTCAGTAAAATGGCTAAATCCATAACTATGAGGTCATTATTCTCCAATGATTGCGATTCTAATTTAATTTATATACTACTTCAACACAGGAAATTAACTGATGAGTCAATACATTTTAGACGAGTAATTGCAAAGCACAGATGTATAGCAAGACTTTTGAATTAAAAAGGATATTATTCCACTTGATAATTTTGAAATTTGGCATTTTATTAATATTATAGGTACAAAATCTGATTACCTGAGATTATCAGGCCAGAAGTCATACTAAGTGAATGGTTGCTGCCTACTAGGTCTGAGGGACCAATTCATTAGGCTCATGGTGCAGTGTCAAGCAAAGTCGTTCATACAGCTCCATCCCTTCTGATAATTGGGAAATGACTTTATCTAGGATGACTGCAAAGGGACTGCTTTTCCAGGGCGTGGAGACAAGGAGCTGCCTGAATCTCATATTCCTGCTGAAGGCAGTGCTTTGCCTGATAGGATTCCTGTCTCGCACATGGCTTCCTTCCGTCCCCTATTGCAAATGCTCTGACTCTCGGGATTGGGTGTCAGGGGTAGAGGACACTTTTTATTTTATAAATCTCCTGGAAAGACAGCATTGCCTTGTAGCTATTTTGGATTTTATTTTAGTTAGGGTGAAATCAGGGGAGATCTGGAAAAAAACTTTGGAAAACATTTTCATACAATTTAAAGGTTTTATTCCCTTAGTATTGTCCTCCCCTAAATCATTGACTTTAGAGTCAGTGTGGCAAATGTTTACTTTCTAGAATAATCTTAATAATTGTGTGATTCCAGGGATATTGCTTAAACTTGTTCAGCCTGATTTGTTTATTTTAGAAATGATCACCTTACCCACTTGATTTACATACATGTGTGTGTACATGTTTATATGTGTAATTGTGTGTGTATTAAATAAGATAATAAATCTAAACTAAGGCTTGTTACTCTAGACCTTTTCAGTATTTGCAATCCTTTTCTGCCTTTAATTAATCTCATCTTTAATGAGGGGCTTATTTTGACCCTGCAAAAGTGTTTGTAACACATTTGCTCTAAGCAAACACTTCTTTTCCAGTATAATAACAGGAACTCTAAATCAAACTACTACCACTTATACAAGATTGAAAAGGGATAGTTGAGCTGAAAGGAAATAGACTAATTTCAGTCTCAATTTTTATTAACATTACTGGTGTGACATTGGACAAATGGGCTGCCAAGGCTAATGGATTAAATGTTTGTGTCTGGGAACAGATTTTTCAGTCACATCTCTCTCTGTATCATTCAGTGTCATCTTTTTCTTTACCCCCTGCTAAACTCAGTTTTGGTTATAGATGTTTGGCTGTCTTTGTTTTCTCAGGCAGAGTTTCTCTCTTTGGAGAGTAACATTTTTTTTCTTAAGTTTAAAGAATCTGATGTGAGATATTGAAGAATTGAAATATCTCAAAGAAAGGCAATGGAAATGATAAAAGATTGCATAAGTAAGTCTATGAAGACCAACTTAGCGTTAGAAGGAATTCTAACGCTGACTCTTGAGAGAAGGACTTCAGGGTGATAGGGAGTTGGAGTGAGGCTGCAATAAATGATTCGCTTGTTGGCATGAGTTAATATTTTTTGTTTTCCTTCAAGGGAAAGGAAAAGAGGCTTCTTTTCAACACTAAGAGTTATTTGGATATAACTTTAAGATTCATTTTTTTTGCCTGTGATGGGCTTTAACTAAACAGTGAGAGATTGACTGTGAGATTCTTTCTCAGCATAATTTTGTGGCAAAAAGGTCTCAGAATCTGTCCTTGATTGGTGAAAAGCATCTTGTTCGGTGGCCTGTGTTTTTAAAAAATTATCTATGGAAAAACTGTCTACGTGCAAACTTCAAAGTCTTCTTTCAACTAGTTTAATTGCTTATAATTTTGTGTAAGATTTTGAGAAAAAGATTCTTTAGATACAGGTGCTTTAAACATAATGATCTCAGAGTTACAGGTTAGGACAGATTCTTGGCTACATGTAGGATGGAAATGAAATTTGGACTGGTACTTGAACCTTCTAACAACCATCACAGTTTTCTGCCTTCTAATTTGGGGCCTTCAAAAAAGGAGGGTCTTCTGTCAGTTTACTAGGTGTTACCAATTAGTTGTAGATTGTAGCTTAGTTTGCACACATATCATGAATTAGAAAAGTATACATCTTTTGGTGTTCATAGCTTCGACTTTGAATACTAGTGGTTATGAGCTTTTTAAATTTATTTTTTCTTCACTCTACTGTGAATCAAATCTAGAATCTTTACATTGAGCTATTTTTCTATTCTATTCTATTCTATTCTATTCTATTCTATTCTATTCTATTCTAATCTAATCTATTTTACTCTATTCTGGGATTTTGAGACAGAGTCTTGTTAAGTTGCCCAGACTGGACTTGAACTTGTGATCCTTCTGTTGCAGCCTCCAAGAGTATCAGGATCCCGTCAGTGTGTGTCACCATGCTCAGGTTTTCAGCTTTTTTCGTGTTATCAGCCATTTTTGCTGCTCAGAGCCTGGTTTCTGACAGGTGTCAGGAACCTTTCTGGCCACCAGAGATGGCGATCCTGGTTATTTTGTGCTTTCCATCATTCTCCGCAGTGAGTCATCTCCAATGTTATGGGCTCAGCATGCTCTATCCCACATTGAAATTGTGAATAGTCAGGAGTGTTTTTCTGGAAGAAACTTTATTGAGACTTCTGTTGCAGCAGAAGGCCGACCAGCATATAGGCTGAACTGCTAAAAGAGTGAAGAAGTTGCTCAGAAAGGGAAAAAGGCAGCTTTGTACATGTGCAGGTGTCAACATTTCTGTTCTGGGCAGGAGAGAGGCCCCTCACAGACCTAGCTGAGGTGGCCTCAGAGGGGTAGAATCATCCAGAGAGGGTAGAGGAGGGAGGCATGTGATGTGGATCTGTGAGCAAAGCCTGCCGGAGCTGGTGCAAATGTCTTCCGGCACAGCCATGCAGCGCCTGGTGGAGCTGGGTTGTCATGCCACGGTGCTGGGGAGCCAAGCAGTTAAAATATTTTGTGGGGAAAATCAGGCTCTTCTTTTCTGTCTCATTATGACAGATGGAAAATATTTGCCTACCACTGGCTAAATGAAATGAAAACTTGTACCCTGCTGTCTTGGTTACTTTTTTTTCATTGCTGGGACAAAATACCTGAGGCCCAAAGTGAAGGAAGGAGAGGTTTATTTAGCTTACAGTTTCTGTGCATTTTAGTCCATAAGCAACTGACTCCAAGGCAGGGTGGCATGGCACTGGGGCAACACTTCAAGGCAGCAGTCAGAGCAAAAGGGGGCAGCCGTTCATGGCGGCTGCAAGCAGCAAGAGCAAACCGCGCCAACCAGAGAGAACCCGCCCCCATTCCGACCTTACATTGTATGTTGGCTCCACCCCTGGGCGGGTGCAGAGCTCACACCGCCAATCCCAGTGCTACACAATGAATCAATCATAAATGTTAGATTCAGCGCTTCCATGACTACATGAGGCTTGTGGGGGTCCATCTATATACAAACCATAACACCTGCTCTGGAAGATTTCCATATGTCCATTTATGTACTCTTTAATATGATCTTGTGGGATAGGCATTATTATTTGCTGTTTCTGGATGAGAAATTTGAAATGTACAGAGGTGGGATCACTTGTGTATTAGTCAGCTTTCTAGTACTATAGCAAAACACCAGGGATAGTGAACTGGTGTTCATTGTGACTGACAGTTTTGGAATTTCTGACCCACCATGGGCCCTGTCAAATGCACTGCAAGGCAGTGGGTCTCTTCAGGAGCACGTGGGTAAGCATAACCAGTTACCTCTTCACCAAACAGAAGAGAAAACAAGAGGGAGGGACTGGGGTCCCACAGACTCCAGCTAGAGCACCCCAATTACCTGAAGACTCCCCACTAGACCCACCTCTGAATGGTTTTACCATCTCCCAATGGCATCACCCTAGGGAGCGCACCTTTAATGATGGGTCTTTGGGAGACACTAAAGGAGCAGACTACAGCTACTTGTGCAACCTGGAGCCTGCTCACGTGAAGCCTGCGTCCCCGCTTTGCTCCACACGGGACCCATAGCCTTCCTGAACAGAAGGGTGTGAAACCAGGGACCCGCCCTAGCTTCCGTGAGGACACTGTAGCATGTACAGTGTGTTTGGAGGGCACTTTTTTGAGTAATTCACCTTCTCTTGTGTTTCCTCATTTATTTTGAAACACATTTTTTTTGGTGTGGTGCTGTAATAAGAAAGCTGACATGATAAGTAAGAAAATTAGCATGGATATTTCTGAAAGTGGGAGAATTTAGTCAGATAGGATAAACATTGATTTCTTACCTCACCTTTATCATTTGGATAAACATTTACTCATCATTTTACTTCTCATTTTATGAAATGATAAACTTAATTGTTGTTAAAATATGGTCGCTGCTGTTTCTTAATCTATCAAACCATATCTTTTCAGATACAGGTTTTTAAATCTCAGGAACATCTTCAACTGAATTAAACAGTTTGAAGACACTTTCTAGGTGACAGTATTATTGAGAAAGTACAGGAGACCATGGACTTAAAAAAATCCCAGGAGAAACAAAAAGGAAAAGAAAAGAAAAGAAAAGAAAAGAAAAGAAAAGAAAAGAAAAGAAAAGAAAAGAAAAAAAGAAAGAAAGAAAGAGAAAGAAAGAAAGGACAGACATCAAAGGTAGTAATGTTTGGTTTCTAGGGCATGGAATCACTGGTTCTATGTAATAGTTTAGGAAAGAAGCCTCTTCAGCTCATGCCAGAAACAGACAAATCCAGAGCTTTGCTTGTGTACTCATCTAGATCTTAGAAAACAAATATATTTAAAAATGTTATGATTCTTATGTATCAAGATAAAACTTCAGAACAAAATGGACCTGTTAACATGTCTACATATTTTATTTCTTAAACACATTATGAAGCAACAGATTTTTATTTTCAGAATAATGGTATTCAAGGAAATGCGGTTATTACTATGTAAATGAAATATTTCAAATACCCATTAACACTACAATAAATATATTTATACAATGAAATGTCCCATAGCATTTATGAAACTTGGTGTCTGCCTGCAACAAAAGAATGACTCTTATAGGTGTTATGTTGAGCAAAGAAAGTTAAACACCAAAAAGTATATAGTATGCGTTTGTACGTGTTCTAAACTTCCATTTATGTAAGGGTATAAAACTAAACTACGCTGTTAGAGTAAGCAAAAGAATTCCTCATGGGGAGAGAATAGTGAATAGGAGGAGAAAAGGAGGGGTTTGAGGATGCTGGCAATATTCTGATCCTGACGGGGGTGCTTGGCGTAGGGAGTATTCTGTCTGTGATAATCCATTGTGATGAGGATTTGGGCATACTTTGTAGCTGTGGCTTTTTTTAATGTGTTGATACTAATTGTACCTGTGGTTCTTCA